>CAIGRB010127186.1:1898-42491 GCA_903798255.1 Fraxinus quadrangulata | reverse complement strand
GCACATGCTCTCTCTCTCTCTCTCTCTCTCTCTCTCTCTCTCTCTCTCTCTCTCTCTCTCTGTGACAAGAACCAATTGACTTTTGATGAAATGGCGAATTTTCCTCAACAAATTGAATTCTAGCTTACTTGTTTTACACATGTTGATGTCCTATACAAACTTCCATTACTACAAGAAAACGCAATAAATTATAGTTCTAGAAACCCGTCTTAATGCTTCGCTAATTAATTGAAATGATAGTTAATAGTCAATCACTTGTTAGAAAAGATACGGATTCTACCTACTCACTAAGGAAATACTGCCACTCCGGCCTTCCTTTCAATTTTCTAACTTTGTTTTATTATCTAAGTCTTCATTTCCTCAAGCCTCTTCACTTTTACACGTAATTACGACTGCCTCTTTTTCAATCGTCATCCCAATTTTACATTATGATAATTTGTTGTTTTGGGGTTTATTTTCTCCCAGCTTAAACATATTGATTGGAGTTTCATGAAATTAGTCAATTACTATCATGAAAACACGACATCTCTTTCAGCAGATTTTGATGGTTAATCGAGAGTTTCTAAATGTGGATTTTGAATCGGGAATAGAGATACGTGCAAGCAACAGAGATCGGTCATCTCAACCGAATTGTTTAACTTCCGGAATTTCCTTCTCTAAGAACAATCCTTGATCTATATCCGATAATGTGTATAAATATTAAGAATTAATACATACTTAGTTTTAAAACCGTCGTGGTGTATGAGTGAAATGAAAATGCTCATACAAGTTGTCACACATAGCAACAATTCAAGAATAACATAACATAAAACGTTTCATTAACACACACCTATTTTAACATAGAATAAATATTTAGTCATAACGTAAAAACTTGCCCATTTTGAACTTTTCTCATTGTTATAGTCAAATCCATCTTATCATCAATTCTCAAACCAACTTTATGTTTGTCAACCTAAATTAATATAGCTTGAACATTACAAGATCATTAACCCCATTTGAAAATATTGTCATGGTCAAATTAGTGTATTTATTAACAGTTTATAAACATGAGCCAAACATAGGCTAAGATGGATTACATTATTCCTTGATCTATTTCCCCATAAGCCAAACATAGGCTAAACTTGTGCTTGAGTGAGAGGATAAGGTTTCATACAAATTAATGATAAGTAACAACAATTAAGAATAACATAATTTGAATTTTGAAGCATCTCCTTGAAGTATATCTTATTAACGTAGAATAACTAGTTACAATTAACTTAAAAAATCACATCTTTTGAACTTCTATTCCTTTTATTATAATCGAATCCATCTTGTTCATCGATTCTCAAAACAACTTTACATTTGTCAATCTAAATTAATGTAGCTTGAAGAATACAAGATCATTACACCCATTTAAAAATATTGTCATGGTCAAATTAGTTATTTTTTCCCAACCAGAACCAATTTATATGCTTAGTTCTCAACTCAACCAAACAAAGGCTATCACGATCACCACCCTTGTACAGATCATCACCTGCTCTTTGAATTTAAAGTTTACAATTTCAATTAAGGAAGTATAAGATACTCTTTACGACATAATTACTAATTTACTACATTAATTATAATATTTAGTGTAATCTAATTCGGTATCAAAACATCATTAATCAAGACGATAACAAGTTATACTTAAACAAGTTGAATTTCACTTTTAGAAATAATATTTGCCAAAGAATGAATCCAAATTGTATGCTTAATCAGGAGATGAATCATGATTGATTGAAGATCAATCACAAGTAGAGGTGTTAAATGGGTGGGTAAGTCAAGTCATCGACTTGCTCATCGTTGGGCTCAACTAGGCTCGCCATGCAAGCATGCTTGCCCATCAACTCGACCCTTGGTTGGATGAGTCACTTATGACTCACCAATTTTCTTTTAAGTGAAAATTACATTTCACTAACCAATTTCAAATCGACTCTCAAGTTGATGGCGAGCTCACTTGACTAGTGAGCCAATTTGTGCAGCCGTACTCGCACGAGGTTTTCACTAAGCGTGAGCCAGCGAGCTCCCCTAATCACATAGTCAAATGGTGCATTCCTTGTTAAACATTGGCTGCTGATAGCTATCTATTCATTATCGTTGTTGTATATAGATATACATGAATTCTTAAATTTTGTGTTTCCTAACTACTTGGGTCCCTCTCTTATCATTGTGAATCTTTGTGCGTCACCATTTTTGACAATTATCCATTAGTCAACTCTCTCTCTCTCTCTCTCTCACACACACACACACGCACAAAAACAAAAAAAGCCCAAATCCTTAGTTAATATTTTGCAGAACAATTTGTTAACAAAAAATGTTTTAAGCTACTAGCTACCCCAGAGTAGTTGGCCAGTGGAGGTCCAAAGGTTCAGCCAATTATATATTTGGATATCATTACATCCAGCAATTAATAATTTAAATTTATAGATGCTTTATCCATGATCATAAAAATATAGAATTGCAGAAAAAAAAGGAGAAGAAGAAGAAGAAGAAAGAAATATTAAAACCAATGTGAACATTAAAATTCTCTTCCTAAGTTTAAAGGTTTCCTGATCCAAATATTTGTCGTGTTGTCAATAAATTTTGATTTAGGAAATGATGGAAAACAAATGAAATATTTCCTTAATAACCGAATGTCAAAAAAGTTGCCAGTTATTATTAGAAAGAAAAACACTAATAAGATAAAGCAAACAATTGAAAACATAAGTAACTTCTAGGATTTTATGTTTTCATTTCATTTATGTTCTTGGTATATATACCTGTCTCCCAAGTTCTGTTAATGATTATTCATTATCCGATAGTACTTTGCGACGAAAATTGGAAGACATTAAAAGTAAAATGAGATGAAAATAGCATTCTGATGCCATGCATTACAGATCCTCTTTCTGTACATACAGAAATTCAAGCCAAATCTATAGGTTATACACTAATGTTACTCAAACAGGAACTTTGAATAGATAGCGTACAGATACATATAAATGTATATGGACAGTGTATATATATGCTGTTAAATTAAAAGGAAAAAGAGAATAATGAACAAAAATCACAGAAAGGGAAGGCAGAAACTCCAAACCTTCATGCATAGAGTGTCTAAATACTAAGCAATCTCATGAAATATAGGGTCATCAAGAAGTTCAGACCACAATGGAGCTTCTCCATAGCTAGAAGTACTACAAGCATCTCCAGTATTAGTGTTGGAAGTCTCAGCCATTGGTTGGGCGGCAGCTGGAGATGGAGTTGGAGAGATAGTTGGAGGAAGCCATGGAGAAGAAGGTGAATTTTCACCTTGATTAAGAACTGCAAAATGAGAGCTGGCCTGAACCATATCCCTGTTCAAAGGTGTCTGAAGGCTGCATGGGGCTTGTAAATCAGGCATATGGGAGAAAGGGATTGAATCATTAATTGCCTGGTAATTTGTATTGTAATTGGCAAGAGAGGGGGGTGGCGTCGGTAGTTCCAGATAGGGTGTGTTTAACATCATGTTTGTATTGATGGTGCTAAGATTGTTTTGGAAAGCAGCTGCCATGGAAGCTTGAGGTTGAAGAAGATACTGCAAGGACTGATTCAATCTTGCCATTTGGACAGCTTCTGTCTGAAATCTCATGGCCTGATCCTCCCATGAAGGGTTTTCAATGAGTTCTTTGAGATTGGCCAGGGCTATGAGATGAGGCAAGCTTGAAAAGATGTCAGTCCGCGGCCGGTGAGTCATTGGATCAAACCCCATCTGAATCAACTTTTTCTTCAGATGAGTGTTCCAAAAGTTCTTTATCTCATTGTCAGTCCTTCCAGGCAGGTGAGTTGCAATAGCAGACCATCTTATTTAAAAAAAAAAAATTATAATAAATAAAGATGAAAATAAATAAATATTTCTAAAAATTGTTCAAGGTTGGAGAAAAAATTACTTGTTCCCAAGGATGGCGTGGAGGTTGAGAATTGATTGTTCCTCTTCTTGAGAAAATTTTCCTCTTTTGATATCCGGTCTCAAGTAATTTGTCCAGCGGAGCCTGCAACTCTTTCCACATCTGTTCAGTCCTGTAAATGCCATAAACACGTACAAAGATACATATTAGAAGAATTCTACTTAGAGTGCAGGGCGGGACGGGACGGAGTTGATGGAGGGATAAGAGGTGCCCTACCAGCAAGTTTGGGCAGGGCTCTCCAGCTGCCATGGCCATGTTTTTGGATATGTTTGATGAGCTTGTCATCTTCTTCGGGGGTCCAGGGACCCTTCTTGAGGCCACTTTCATCACAGCAAGGGGACCTTCCCATTCTTTTTCTAATTACTATGTTTCCCTATGACTTGGCTGCCTCCCTAAAATCCTACCAAATAAGCCAGAGGCTCTGGGGATTATATATAATGAGATCTCCATCCCTCTTTGTCCTTATGTTATATGCCTCACGTAATATTTCATCTTGATATTACATAAATGCCCTTTCCTTTTTCTTTTTTTTTATTGCTAAAAAGAAGCCAAGGGGATTTGGTCTATAGGCAACCAAGAAATGGGAATATCAGCTAATTAATCTTTTCCCCGCTTGCTACGATAACTGCCACTCTTAATTCATGGATTGAGTTATTTGAATAGATACTAATTGATTTTTAGATGAGATGTTTAGAGTTTGATTCAATAATAAGTTGTTCTAATACTGCTCTCATCTATAATTTATAGTATCAACGATTCATGACTTTCTTAAGATAATATAAGAGTCGAGATAAGTATATTTATCATTTTTTTGGTTATGAATCTTATGATCAATGAAAAAAAGTTCTTGACTAGCAATTAAAAGCAACGCTCGGTCTTAGCATCATTCTTTGTTATAATATAACCTTTTATAGAATTGCTATTTTGTATAGAACTTAAGCAATCACTTAAAAGAATAAATTTAGCTCCTGTTTGGTAGAGATTAAGATCAAAATTTTAGTAAATTTTGATAAAAATTGATGAAATATGTGATTGATAATATGCTGGTCACACGAAATATTTAGTTATCATTAATTGTTGACTTTAATTAAAATTAAAATTTTCATCGGGGCTTAATTTAAAAGGTGTTAAAAAATCTAAAAGTAATTCCAAATTACGCAAGAAGACATAGGATTTGGTGGAGACTTCTACCAATTTATGTTGAAGAAATTACAGGGAACTTAGAAGGGGAAAAAACTTTGAACTTTGCTGTACACACAGTAAACTGTGAACAGAAATTGGACAGAATACACATAGGTGGGCCCAAATTTTTTTGTCAGTATTTTATTCATGTGGAGTCCACCTCCCATGTGAGATTTTTGTAAGAATTCTGAAATACCATTTCTGTACAAATAGTTTTATTCAAAAACTTTTGACCAACTTATGAAACACATAATAGGCACGTTTGATCCCTTTTTTTTTTTTTTTAGGTGTGCGTAAAATGTATTTTGAAAGTAGATTAATTGAAAATGGATAGTTAAAAATGAAGGAAAAATTTTGAAATTGCTTCTAATATTATTTTATTGAATAATGTGTAGTTAAAAAGAAGAAAAAGAAAAATATATTTTGAAAAAATGAGAGCCAAGCAAACTCTGTATTATTCTAATGTTTGACTCCATGTTTCAAGAATACATTTTATATAAAAGTGATTTTTTTGAAAAATGTGATAAAAAAATTATTAAAAAAATTGCATTTACGCACAAAATTATTTTATTATGTGAATTTATAATTAAAATTAAGTTGAAGGAAAATTGAATTTTAAAGAATAGATCTCAAACATCAACTATAGTTATATACATCAAATAAATATTGAATGATTTGAATCTAACTTTTTGGAAGAAAGTGAACAAATAGCATCATAGAAAGAGGAAAGTTCTAACCTTTAAGAGAAATGATTGAGTCATGTTGAGTAGAAATTTAAATTTAAATTTAAATAAAAATCAACGATTAATTTTAACCACTTATTTGATGGAATCCACAATTTTTTAAACACACATTTCATTAAAATTTATTAAAAATTTTATTTTAATCTCGACCAAACAGAGACTAAATATATGTAATTACCAATTTTAATTAAAGAGCTAAAACACTATTTATATACAAATAGCTGTCAAATTTGAAAAATGAAAACGGTCCTCAAATTAGCAAATAGAAAATTAGAGGACAATTTTGACATAATAATTTCCTAACTAATAAACCAAAGCAGAAAAGGCCAAAAATAAGAAAGTCATCATCAAGAACAGGTGGCGGCTGTCCTCTGGTCGGAGGAACACATCCCTCGCACGCAATTTGGGGGGTGGGGGTGGCCGTGGGGTGCATTCCTTCGTCACTGATTGCATATTTTGCATGGCAATTTTTATGAATAGTAAAAGCTTTACGTAAAATATATATTCATGTTGATTGATGGGTCCACCATTTCTGAGAGATCTTTGCCACCTTCAGCATATTCTCTGTTCCTTTAATTGATTAAAAACTGGGTTTTCTTCTGCTCGTGTATCGATTATGCAGATAAAATAAATTTTTTTCCATAAAAAAGTTAAATAATTTGTTGATGACTGATGAGATAGTTATGATATTGATATTGATTTTAGGTTTGTTAAAGATATAAATGTGAACAAATATAATATTTTGATTTTCTGATGACAAAAAAAGTTTAACTCTCCAATATTTTGAAGATAATTAACTCTCCAATTGGACTCATTGCTGCCAGGAACTTTTGTGGTATGAATATAGAGAAATGCTATTTGTACATCGGAGTGTCAACGCCGGTGTTATATCCTAGTAATGATTACTTATCTTTTCCTTCAAAGAAAATTTGGATTTTATGTGGAAATGGTCAGACAACTTTTTAACAAAAGATTCCTTGAAGAAAATAATATCCAATTTGACCTCTTTTATTTTCCGTCAAATTATAATTTATTTTCTATCTTTTATCAATCACACATTTTTCAATAAAATAATATTACACATTAAATCAAAAACTTTTTCTCTTTTTTAATCACATATTTTTCAAAAATTACTATTCCTCACATTATAACGTGGAATAATAGAGGTCAAAAGGGCAATTAGCGCGACACTGATTTCCATATTATTATTTATTATATTAAAGATCTTAACTAAGCTCATGTTTGTGTCACGTTCTTTCAAAATTCTTTTTTTTTATATACTCATTTTCAATCATAAATTCATATAATAAAATATTCTACACATGAATTCAAAACTTTTATATACTTTTTAATGAAAAATTCTTCAAAAAATTAATATTCAAAACTCTATTTTCTACAAATAATGGTTGTCAAACAGGGACTTACATTTGTGTCTCGATCAGTGGTTGAGTCAAAATTTTTAATATAAGGAATGAAAAAGTATTGAAAAAATAAATATTATATATATAGTTCCTATTTGGTAGGAATTAAATTCAGGTTTTTAGACATATTGATAAAAATTAAAAAAATGTGTGGTTGAAAAATTGTAGAACCTAAGAAATATATAGTTAAAATTAATTATTGATTTTTACTTAATTTTAATCGAATTTTTTAGCATACCAAACAGAAATTTATTATGCCTCCATCCATGGTCTATTAGATATTATGAAGCAAATATAATGCAGGCTCCCCCTTCTTCCGCTCTTCATTCCCCCATATAGATCTTCCACCACGGCTCAATATGCTCCTGGTAGGATATGAAATTCTCTTTCGGGCCTACAAAGGTATTTGATTGAGGATTCTGCTACATGTGCATTAAGATTGATATAAATGTTTATATAATGTCACATAATACTCTATCATTTGTCATTTTAAAATACGTTTAACTTTTTTATTCAATTATTTCCCTTCAAATCATCTTTGGCATTGCTTCTGAACTCTGCCTTTTGCACAACCAGCATAATTTATTCGATCGGTTGTCCATAGTCAATCTCATCAAAACGCGAAACTTGCCAAAACGGCCCAAACCAGTGAAATTGAGTTTATTACATGTTTTAATAATAATAAAAAAGATTATATAAATCCCCAAGAACACAGATAATCTTATCCAAACACCTCTTGTACGGTAGAAATTAAAAGGCAGCAGCATGCAAATGCATCAGATCAATAATGTTTATTTAGTTCTGAAATAAAATTAAAAAAAGCATAAAATAGACAAAATTCTGTGAGTTGCTCCCATTTGGGTAAACAAATCTTGATTCTCTGCCATAATATGTATTTGATCAGAATTTGCTAATATATCAACTTCCAAACTCAAGAGAAGGCTGCAGATTTTGAACCCTAATTTATTTATCCAATAACAAACACCTTTCTTCCCAATTCAGCATTTTTAGAACCGTTAGATGTTTTTGGGGCATGATATCGAGCTTGTTTTCTATTAGGGTTATGCATAAACACATCAAATCGTGTGTCAAAATGTGTTAGACAGTTCGAGAGGAACAACTGCTAAGCTTTAAGCACGATCCAACTAGGTGCCAGTGATCTAATGACAAGGGTCAAAACTCTACCAATGGGATTTATTAAACAAAAATATTAATATGAACTAAGCATCGAAATGTTTAGATCAGTAGACTGAGTTCGTTCTTAAATCTAGTGGCTGAACAACCTTACATTTTGTTGGGTTTAAAATCTTGTTGAAGTAGATTCACGATCTATTTGATAAGATTTTTGAAAATTTAAAAAATATTTTCGAACATATTTAAATAATTTTCTAAAACTGATTAAAGGATATATTAGTGACCAATGAATTATTTCACTCAACACTTTTATTTTCTTATATTCTAATGCATTCAATTGCTCATAAAGGATATATTAGTAATATATTGATGTCGGATAGTAAAAGTATTATGTTAATATCAAGTAGGCGATTGTATTATCCACAATGTTTATTACTAGTCATTGAACTTCTGTGTTAGCGGTCAAAGGTACCACATGTGAATGTTGATTATTCACATCATCCATCCCGTATTTGTTAATCGTTGATATAGATTATCTGATGATATAACTGTTTGGTAAATTCCGTGGCCAGTTTGAAATGTTTTAATGTTTAATCATCAACGATAAATATTATAAAAAGTATAATAATTATTGATGCATTTTTTCTATAAAAAAGATGAAGTAGAAATAGAAATTATTCGAAGCAGATCCCTCGTAAACTGTTTTACTCATCTGACTATCGAACTTTAACTAGATTTCGAGATCGATAATTTAATATTTTAAAGAAAAAGTATGTGCATATTAAGCTCCAATTTGACAATTATTATTTAAAAATTCTTTTCTTTATATACTGACTTTTCAATCACACAATACAATAATTTGTACATAAATTTAAATATTTTTATTTTTATTTTTATTTTTCAACCACGGATCTTATGAAAATATCTATTTAAAATATTGTTTTTCTTATATAATCATCGTCAAAAGGGAGTTAATTATTGCATAGTGGATAATTCTAATGTGATATCTCTTGAGAAAAAGTTGGAAGTGAAATGACTAGACCCCAAATGTCTTCTCAAGCATTTAATTCCCTAAGTATACGATGGAATTATATTCAGTAGGGTGCAATCTTTACATTCCCATCATCCCATGCATGCTCTACTGATAAAAGCTGCTGCTTCTCTGACAGTATCTCTTCTTGTCGTTAAAATCTAGAGCTGCCTTTATTGCCTCCCTCCCCCTCCCCCTCCTCCTCCACCTTGAGGAGGTGTCTCCGCCATTATCAGCCACCCTCCACCGCCGTTTATTCAACACCGTCTATCTCTCTCTATCCTCGTGTAAAATGAAATAATTTCGGTCACTTTCATGTCTCATGATAAGAACTACTAGTTTAATCAATTGTCAGCAGCAGCAATCAATTAATACCATCAATATAAAAGAAAAAGAAAAATGGTTTAAAAAACAATAATATTTCAACGAGGAAATTATAAAAAATGACCATATTTAAACAATCATTTATAAAAATGTTCAAAATTTCTTCAATATCCATTTTACTATAATATAGATCAAAATACCCTTAAAATTTTTAAATTTCACAATGAAAACAAAATTATTTATATAATTAAAATTTGTATTGACCAATAATAACTTGACACATAACTTATACTACTTACTTTAAAAGTATCATTTAATCATTAAATGATCACTTTTCCTTATAAAGTGAGTAAATAAAACATTTATGAAATGTCTAGAAATGCACTCAAAATGTGAAGAGCATTATGAAATATAAAGAACTCTCATGTTCATAATGAAATCTTGTTCTAAACAAATGAAGTGTTAAGATAAATATGATCCAAATATCGATAACAATTTTTAAAATATCAAGAACGTCATGAAATATCAAGAATAACAACTATTAAACACTTATCAACAAAAATCAGATTTTAAAAAAAAAAATTTATCTTCTACCAAGAATTGTGAAAAACCTAATCAGGTGCAAATTTGGATGAAATTTTTCAAAATGAAATTATATGATTTTCTTATAAATTGAAAGCATATAATTATTTTTTAGTGTTAATGACTTTTCTACTTTATCTTCTTAATTTTTTCCCAAAATTTTTGATCAATACTTAATAGATAATAAAAGCAAATGAATCCATTAGATATTAGTTAGTATTTATATAGCTTCTCATGGAAGCTACTTATTCTTCTCGAAATTCGTGACAAATTGAAAAAATTTGTTTCATTTTTCATTAAGGTTATAATAGATAATTTGGCACCAAATTTGACCATTTTTGCAAGAGTTATTAAAATTAGACAATTTTCAATTGACAAGCATGGAATATGCCATTTTATATTAGTGGTGGCAATGGACTGAATCAAGCCACTCGAACCCATTCCTCGGCTTGTTAAATAAATTAGCCGAGCTCGTGGCTCGTCAAATATAAGCCGCTCGACTTGTATGTCAAGAGTTTGGCACACGAGCTCAATGTTTTTTTAACACTTCTACTATGCTACAATAATTATTCGGATATTGAATACATAGAATTTATGTAATGCTTGTTTTGAATAATTGAATTGTATAAATACGACATGTTTAAAGTTGTAGAAGTAAAATGAAAAAATAATAAAGGGAAAAATTCATAACTCAGAGTTAACTATAACTCATTTCGAAAGTAAGATAAAATGTTTAAAATTTAGAAAATCATATATTTTTAAAATCTTATTTGTGAAATAACTAATTAAAAGTATATTTTATAAATTAAATATAAGGTCACAATTCTATAAAATTTGGTCACAAATTATTGAATTAAATGATTACAAATACTTTCTCGGTCACAAATTATTTAACGGTCACAAATTATTTATTGGTCACAAATGTTATAAGTCGCAACTTATTTCATAATCACGAAATATCAAATTAATTGACCACAAATTAGTTTAGATCACGAAATATCAAATTATTAGTCACAAATTAACAAATTTTTAGGTAACACATTATTTATTAGTCACAATTTATCTATTTTATTTATTATATGTTGTTTATTGATCGCACATCAACCAGATAATCTGTGACCACCACCTCACCATTGTCCCTAGCCGCATCGCCATTGAAACTACCGTGCCAGAGCCACCACCTCTCGGCAGAAAAATCATTATCTCAAATACTGTAACCAACATCGTCATTACCCAACCACAACCACTGCACCACCACCACCACTACCACAAAAACCACTATGACCACCACAACCACCGTCGAACACAATCGTCTGCACCCGCCATCTCCACCACTGCTAAATGGCATCGTCTGCACTACCATCTACACCATGTCTACCACCTTCGAGCATCATCGCCAGGACCACCCAAATAAATGGACACAAACACTCTTCCCATCGCATACCACCACCACCACCACCGCACACTACCACAGCCACCCATAGCACAACCCCAACGCAACATGCATCCACATTACACCACAATCGAACAGCACAAAAAATCGTCGACCACCAAAATCAAAAATAAAAAAAATGATCTGGGATGGAGCAAGGAAGAACGCGTAGTAGCACCAGATGATCACGCAACAGCAAATCATACAACGATGTCGTCGGCGTCACTCTCCTGCAATGGCTTCCCACGACGATTTTCGATGGGATAGAGAGAGAAGAGAGAGGATGAAAATAATTAGGGTTTTGTGTGGATGGTTGGGTATATGTTAGATGAGATGAATTAAATATTTTGTAATATAATTATCAATATTTAAAATACCATTTGTCATCTGATTTTTGAAAATAAAACTAGTAAATCCTAGTTACTAATTTCTACAATAATAAATTGATTTGAGATTTGAAATTAGAAATAAAATTTTTTCTAAAAAATTATATTTTGAAAACCCTTATTGTTTTATCCGTACTTGGGACTGAGGTGAACCCATCCTTCGTTAGAAAAAGACTAGTAGAAAAAAAAAATTGACTCAATCAAGATGTTTGGCAATTGAGAGTTGAAAATTTGAAATTAGACATCAATTTTTTTAAAATCTTTTTCTGAAAACCCTCCTCATTTTATTCGATTTTGGGACCGACTCCTTAATTTCAAGTAGATGGTGTAAAAATTCTACACAAACAAGTTGTTACATTTACAATTTTTTTTTTAAAAAGAAATCAAAATATCATTAAGAAAATAACAAAATTTGATTATATTATGAAATTAAATATTATTTACCTGATTACACGCCAATTCCTTATGTACACCAATGATTTAAAAATATTTTCTTTAAGTCGGCTCCTTACATTAGACAAAATTATCTTACCTGCACTAAAAGTAGATTTTGAAACTACAGCGCTAACTAGAGGTGTTAGTAAATCTTTTGCAATGGTAGAAACAACGTGATATTTTCATTCATTCTTCTGCCAAAAATCAAGTAAATCAAACTGTAGAGCATCAACGGATTCTACACTCCTAAGTGTTTGATGATTAAAATATTTAACTAGTTCAGCAAGCATTCCGCAGGATCTGGGTCCAAAGTCGAATTACATGCATGAGACATACGGGAAGAACATCTTACTTCATATCTTCCATCCCTAATGCCTTCAAATAAGGACAAAAGTTCTCCTTCATCGTCTTGAAAAGTAGTTGAAGGGGTGGGTGTGGTGATTGTTCGACTAATATTTGCACCCAAGTGCTATGCGTACGTTTCGTGCAATGAAGTTAACATGTTTTCTAAATTCGATGTTTTCTAAATTCGAATAAGTGATATGTGCGTCAAGATTTAAAGAGTTTGTTATTTTATTAATCATATATTTAGTGCTTATTAATCATATAGTTAGTGCCTCTTAAATTGTACCCGAGGTCCATTACACTTGCCAAAAGAAATAATATTGACAGGTCTTCCCCATATTTTTTGAATTTTAATTCCATAGAAAACAATATATTAGAAAATCAGGATCATTTTTGTATTTTTGAAAATATTTTGCAATAATATAGAGACATTCAAGAACTCTTGAATTAGTGGGTAGTATATCTCATATAAGATATTTGTGGAATCATAAAAACTTGTCAAAGTGTTTTTAATTTTAAAGGCTAATTCCTAGTCAAAATCAATCAAAACTGAATTATTGACATTTTCTTACATGCCTAGATTTATAAAATTCAGTGATTAAACATTCATCACCTTCACATATATTTTGAATCTTTGTTAACTTGTGAACAAAGTATCTCAAATACTTGTTTCCTACTTGGTGCTATTGTTATATAAATTAGCGCATCCCTAATTCTATTAATTTGATTCTTAATATGTCACATTGCATCTTGGATGATTAAATTAAAAATATGACAGATACAACGAACATGGAACAATCAGGATGAAATATTCTACAAAGTTTATCTATAACAGGCTTGTTAATACTAACATTGTCAAATATAAAAGAACGAATTTTACTTTCATATTTATATTCCCTAACAATTTGGAGGACAGAATTAAAAGTATCATTAGCATTATGAGGATTTTCAATTATCTTAAATGTAATAATTTTTTTATACAGAACCCAAAGTGAGTGTATATATTATGGAGTTTCTGCTATATAACATTTTTTATAAATACATTTCTATAAATATGAACTCAACGATATAACACCACCATATTTATTTAAATTACTTATCAATTGATTCTTAGTTCTAAGAAAATAATCAATGGTATCACTACAAAGAGTGTTTCTGCTTAGCTCATTGTTCACTATGTTCAGCGACAACTTCACATCAGCAACGAACTTCACCATTCCATCACAAGTTCTTTCCTCTGAGTACATTCTTGTGCTTAGTGTTGAAGAATAGCTACCGGAAGAAGGAATTCCAAGGTCTAGTTGTGATTAAGATTGACCAATAACCTCTTGTTTGGTCGTACATTGGGCATAGTGATGGTTAAGGTGGATAATACCAATACCCTTTTGACATGCTAATCATATTTGACGGTATTTACATACTACCTTACATTATGAGATTCTATCGATGTACGAACAATTGAAATCAATTTAATGCATTCCAAATACTTTGTAGACTTTTTTCCCTTTCGCTTCCCTCTTGTATCGGAAATTTGTAGTTTGGCTTCGCCAACATCTTTATTACGTTGTCCAAATCAATTAGATTTCCATGTACATCATCAAATGCCCATTCCAGACAAATCGTCGAGGATGGGGACGTCATTGAGACTGACAAATTCATTGAAAAATTGAGATTGTAGCGTTATAGATAATTGGCCAACAAACAAGCCATCAACGAAATCATGATGATCCATTTGTATCATGTGATAGAAACATAGAATGTAGATTATAGTGTTGAGAATAAAGATGAAATGTATAAATTGGATAATGTATAGCGTAGAGAATGAATTAAGAGAAGAAAATGAAGGTATGTGTATGTAATATAATTGTAGAGAGTAGAAAAATTGTAGAATAATTGAATAAGGAATTATTGTAGAATGTAGAGCTAGTAAAGAGATCGTTGAATTTATTATTAAAAAAATGGTGAAGTCTTGAGATATTTTATAGAAGAAAAATAAAAAATTCAGATATCGCCTAAGTCTCTTTTTCAAAGTTTGTAACCGTTTTCTCAAACGGTCACAAACTTTAAAAAGTGACCAAATTGTCATTGTTAAAGGCAAGCAACGAGCCTAGCTCATGGGCAACCTAAACAAGCCTAGCTCGTGGGCTTGTCCACGAGCAGCTATCGCCATCTCAGCTTGTGCTTGAGATCATCCCAAAACAAGTTCGAGCCGTCCATAGACCAAGCTTTTCTAAGTTGAGTTGACGAATCAACAAGCTACTTGGCTTGATTGCCACCGTTAAGTTGTGTATACAAACCTCCAACAATGAAGACAAACTAAATTTTATTCATATTTTTTAGTGGAAGGAGGGTACCTCCGAAATTTTATTAATATGTCTTCACTTGTAGTGGAGAAATACTGTGGTTACAAATGATATCAATAAAATCAATAAATGAGGAAGTACTACTTCCCTAACAGTAAAAGTAAATAATAATATGAAATCAGTAAAAAATGAGTATTATTTCTCTTACAAAAAGTACAAGTGTAAGCAAAATACAAATACTTAAACTCTAGTACTGGACAAACCATATCTGTCAATCTGAACAAGTGCCCTGATATGTCGTGGTAGGTCGGCTGGTCTATATTCCTAGTATTTACGATGATGCCAACCCTCGGTAGTAAGTGCATTTGTAACTTGGTTCCTATCTCTGAAGATGTGGGAAACCATATCCATGTCAAAAGAAAAATATCTGCAATCTATCTGAGTATCCTCTGGATAGACCACGGTCTGCCACCTCTGGTGATGTAGTGAATGGACAAAGTCGAGTCTGTCTCAACCCAAATATCTGACAAACCAAGATCTTTAGCCAGTAGTATCCTATCAAGAATAGCGTTGAGTTCCGCCTCTAACATTATACACTATCCATATGAAGTTGAGAAAGTTCTGATACATTTTCCTGCGTAGTCCCTGATGATATCTCCCACACTCGCAAACCCATCCTTGACACAACAATTAGTGTTGATCTTGATAGATTCAAATGATGAAGTGCGTCACCAAATTATGATAGTGGGAGAAGATGGTGGGAGAGTCGAACTATATTTTATTCTTTACAAACTTGATGTTGTCTATATTATATATATTTTTTGTTTTGTACGATTCATTAATAGCCAATAAATATAAAATAATTAGATCAGTTGTAAATTTGTAATTACTAACTATGGTATTTCGTTTTATTTTTGGTCTACAGAGAGAGGATTGGAACATCCCAATCCATCTCCTAATTCGGTGTAAAAAAAAGACGTGACTAATGAAAAAAGATTTATATGTAATTGAGATGAATTTTAAAGGTTGTAATATGTAAAAGTAATCTTATATTTTCCCTTTGAATGGATAGATTCTATATAGACCTTTCATAATGACCACAAACACCACATGTAATTAGTTTCATTGACATATGTCCAACGAGTTTCCTAAATCGCGACAGAAAGAATGGAAGTGGTGGACCCGAATTCTTAGACAATAGCTCATTATTATGTGATCGCCTATCGACGTGTAATCATACTGAGACTACTTGATTCCATACATCTTACAATGAGACAGCTTCAAGATAGCCTTTCCAACTCGAGATTGAGTTGAGATGCTAGTTTTATCGACAACATTAACTTTCAAAAATGAAGTTTTGAATCTTTCATTGTATTCAAATATGTTAAATCTAATCACGATGAGATAGAAATCGTAAGAATTGAAGTTAAAATTGTACGCGACTTTAAGAACATAATTTTAAGTGGTTTGACATTTTTACCTTCCAAATTTAGATTATGTGAAGTCAATTGCAATTTTAATGTTTACATCGACTATTTCAAGAAACCTAGACATACATGTTTATATAAATTGGGGACTTTAAACCTTACTTTTGAAGATAAAGAGCTCGATGCTAATATTCTCAAAACTTAATTATTTCCTAAGGAAATTGAAGTTTTCAACAATGGATACAGATTTAGAAATTGAAAAACTGTATAGACAAAGTTCCTTCCTTTTATCTGACAACTTTTAGTTTCTATCTGCCAACAGAAACCCTAAATCACATCCCTTAATAACCCTATCTGCAGACAAGGCCATGTGAGGAAGATAACCACCCCTTGGTTTAAATAATTACTGCTATTAACAACAAAAACTAATTGAAGACACCATATATACCTGTACCAATAAAAGGGTTATTCAGAAAATGCAAAAATAAAAACAAATTTTACATAATAAATGAAATATAAAAGAGTATCAGTACACCAAAGTAGGAGAGACAAAATCTGTGCGCCGCCAGTGTAATCATTCAGAAAAGGCGAATTCCTTGAAAATGGCAAAAAATCACACTTGCTAATCTTGTTTCCCGAGAATCGCGATTCTTTTGATTTCGTGTTGGATTTGGACGTTCTGATGCTGACCCTTTTTTCAATATTTTTTTTTCCTTTCAATAATTTAAAAGAAATTTCAATCAAAATTTTGTTATGAGACGCCGTATGGGATGTTAGTCGACAACGTTGTAGAAAATATGCAGTTATTTATTGCCATTTTGTAAAAAAATTAGTTCTCTATTTGTTTAGTACGTGATATTTAACTCGATTGATGAGTACATCCGATAAAATTTATTTTCTTTTGTCTACAATATTACAATTCATTTTTTTCGATAGTCAGACCGTAGTCCAATTGTAACTTCTTAGTGTATTTAATTTCGCTTAAAAGTACAATTTTTAAGTGGTGTATATGAATAGCCTACAAACCCATACTCTTAAAAATAAAAAAATTAAAATTAAAAAATATTGAATTCAAGCGTACTAGAATATGATACTTGCAATCTCAGTAAGTGGTGCGATCGATAAAGTTCTAATAACTTACTCTTAATTTAAAATTTTTAAAAAATCATGAATGGAATAAACACTAGAAGAAAATAAAGAATAAGTGGACAAATTGGCAACGTAAAATTTACTAGTAAATTCATTATCTTCTGACGATAAATTAGCAAACAAGTATTTGGACAATGGTCGAAAAATACTTTTAAACTTCATTAAAATTTATTAATTTTAATTTTTACATACAAATATATTCACAGATAATTATAAATGTTTTGTCCTAGTTATTGATGTTACTTTATTTAGGATGGCACGAAATAACTAGGCAGTTGATAATGGATAGTCTCATTCTGTGATTGGCCACAACAGATGCAGGCAGAATTCCAAGAAAAATAAATTGAAATATACAAAACAATTAGTTGGTGCATTTACATTTTTTCATCGTAAAAGAAAAAGGCAAATAATTAGAAAGTTACCTCGAGAGAAAAGAGAAAGCAATTGAGGACAGTAAATTCTTGGAATATTACAATCCGCGTGCCAGATATTAGAAATAACCATATTCCAAATTCAACCAAAAAAATAAAAAGGATAAAGAAGAATAATCAAATTGAGCTTGAACTAAAATAAATTTTGCTAATTGAACTTGAAATCGCGGTAATGTATAAGAATCGATGTGATTGATCGGAGAAATGGAAATTTCATTACTTCTGTTGGAATATGATGCCATATGTGACATTTATTCTAAACTAACGGGCGATGATGAAATAGGCTAAGCCCAACTTGCTGGAAATGTTACTATACAAGCCATTGCCCAATAATTCACATCTGATCCGAGCCCAAAAACCCGAGCCCAAAAGGAAATGGCCCAGCTGCTCTGAACCGTTGGATGATCCTCAAATCAATGGTGCTGGTTCACTTATATATATACCAGTTGAAGCGTTATTCTGGTGGTTCATTCATTCGGTTTTCTGAGTCGAAGCTTCTGGGTCTTCGTTGTAGACTGACCCGTTCCTTTTCTTTGTGATTTTCTCTCTACTTTGTGTATACCTAAAACTTCTGGTTTTGAGGTAGAATCTGAGTGTTTAGTCTTGGTGATTCTTCACTTTATGGTTCTGTGAAAGGGAGTCTTAGTGTTGATTCCTAGGGTTCATAGTGGTAGTGAGATTGGGCAGTTTTCTTGAGGGTTTCGTGGGTTTTTTGTCGGCTGTTTCATTTGTTTACAGACGGGTACAATGTGATAATTCTGAGCCCTATAATTTCTGATATACTACTTGGTGTGGTTGAGATTTGGTTTTCGTATTTTGCTTCCGTTGTGATATTGTGGTTTCTTGAGGCTCCAGTTCTTACAACTTCTCGTTCAACTACTTTTTTCAAAAAGACAAAGTTCAATTTGATCCTTTTACCTTTTTGCAAATCAAAGTTGTTACAAGGAAGAGAACTCTTGGATGATTGTTTGTCGGAAAAATTTCCTTGATCCAATTTGGGAGTTTATACTTTTTAATGATTAAATTTGAGTTGATCGTCACTTTAGAAATGAAATTGAAGAAAAAGAATTTCGAATAATGTTTTTTGTACATAATTATTTATATACGGAAGAAGTGTCAAAAAGAGAATGAGGAAGTTTTTTTTTTTTTTTTTGAATAAATTCTGACTCAATCATATCTCATCACATTATTTGTATTTAAAGTATTATATAAATCATTATGTACATTTAGCACAATCGAATTTTTTTTTTTTTAACATATTCAAACTTGTATTCTATGAGAAAAATGATGTAATTTCAAATTCAAAGTCATTAATTCTATTTAAAATCGAAATCAATCTTCTACATTACAGTTTGGTCCGGTGCTTTCCTTTGCAACATTCAACTACCCTATACTTTTCTATTGAAAAATCTATCTAGATATATAGGAATTAGGATACTTGCATAGTGTGGGACAAATGAAGGCAAACTAATACAGCATAATACAAGCTAATTCTTTAGTTTAATCCCATCCATTCTCGTGTAAATTTGATATCATAACAACAATTATTGCAAACTCGAGGATTTTTCCAAAAATAAAAAAAGAAAAAAGAAAGATAGAAAGTGCCATTAATTAATAATTAAACTGATAAAAGAAATAATGACAAATTATTATCGATAGATAATTTTTTTATTGATGGATTTACTTGAAAACTTTTAAAAAAATAAAAACAAAAACAAAAACAAATCAGATTAGATAATTGACAACCAAAATAGGTCGATAAATTTTTGACTTATCCCTTGACTTTCCAATGTGTTTAGCTAAGACCATTGTGAAAATGATCTCTTGAGAATAATAGAAAGAACCATGCTACGTGAACGAACAGATTTGTCATATGGCAATATTTAATTGGAGTTTGGCCAAAAAAATAAATTTAAAACATTCAGTCTCAGAGATTGCCATCTCAACCCCTATACACCAACAATCTCCCCATACGGGGGACTTATTCCTATTTGAAAACCTTTGCCGGTGCCATCTTCACTAGTTGGAACTTGAAATGTTCATTTCATTCCTTGTCTATTTTAGTTTACCCTCCCATCTGTTCAAATGTCTTAATTTCCGGTACATTTTTCTTATGATTAAAAGGTCACTTGTCTTCTTAAAGCTATTATATTGTTTTGGAAATTGACTGAGAAACAATTCATATTAAACTTTTGTTTCTTTAACATTGTTTACCGCTGAACTTAAAAATCACATATAGCTAATAAATAGTGGATATACTTAATTCTTCTAAGACGTGAGCCCAATTATTCTAAAGAACACTTGCTCAAGTTTTTACGCGACTGCTGGTATAGAGTTAATCGAGACTTGCTCAAGCTTGGAATCATATAATCATTCAAAAACTTGAGTCACATATTTGCTTAGTAAAATAAAAACTAAATTTGTCAAAACACAAAATTCAAATTTTATTGATTTTGTAGTGTCCGCATGAAGTTATTTTATTATTTAAATAATTATGAGGACATTAACTCAAAACAAACACTGCAATAAAATCTCTCCTCTCCAGAAAGTGTAAATTCTGGCTATAAATTCATCCTCCACCCGACGCTATATCACACGGTTTCAGGTACTGCACTCTTCATAAAACCTAGTCCAAAACGGCTCTGCCAGGAATTGATTCTTCTGTAAATTATTATCAAAAGTTTAATTGAAAAAATGGAAGAGGCCTTGAGGAGGCTTAATGGCTCCCACCAACAAATGCAGGAAAACGACCAACTTCCTCCCACCTCAGCCGTTCCTAAGAGGTGCACCACCGCTACCACCAACAAGAGGTCATTGAAAGACGGTTCAACAACTGGTGGCACTATGAGGTACCGCGGTGTCCGCCGCCGTCCATGGGGCCGTTACGCGGCGGAAATAAGGGACCCTCAGTCGAAAGAGAGGCGGTGGCTAGGAACTTTTGACACGGCGGAGGAGGCGGCGTGTGCCTATGACTGTGCCGCCAGAGCCATGCGCGGTGTAAAAGCTAGAACTAACTTTGTTTACCCTACATCTCCGACGCACACGGTGGATAATCTCATCCCTCCATATAGCTTCAAGAAATCATCTCAGCCCTCCATTTGGGACTTGACTTCTCGCCAATTTGTTTCATCAAACCCTAATCTTGTCCACTTCCATGAATCTTCTTCATCAGCTGAAACACAGAGAAGCAATTCTCTTAACGTGCTGCTTCTTCATGATTTTCTCAACTCCAGTTCAAACAACTCATCTTTATATTCTTATGAACAAATTCCCATTTTCAGTTCATCTTCTGTAAACCCTAACAATGGATTCATGGCCTCATCATTGGCGAATCTGTCGTGCAATACCACTGTTCAATCCAGTACTGTTAATGCAACCATAGTTTCTGATCAGAGCTTTAGGGATGGTTCAAATTTGAGTCTCCCTGATCAATCATCTTGTTTAGGGTTTCAATCAAGAAATCACATCACCACCGTTGATCAAGCTGACTGTATGGACTTTTTCCACTTGGAGAAGCCTGATTCCGGCTTATTGGACTCTGCCTTGCATGGATTTTTCCCAAAACCTACTGTGGTGAAGTCTGATCCATCACCATCATTTTCTTCTTCAGCGACTGAATTTACTCCAAAACAATCACTGGAGAACGTGAAGAAGTCTTTTGACTATGAAAGCCAAAGAATTCCTCAGCAGTTTCACAACTTCAACAGCACTTCTTTTGGTATTGAATCCAATTTTACTCCGGTATACAGTGACTCGCCGTCCAACCTTCAGGCTACACCTTCTGGAATACTCTCTGATATCTTTCAGTATAATGATGCACTTGGACTCTTCTCTGCTAAGGTGCAGAATGCTTGAATTCTCATGGTGCATTGACGCCTCTATGTGTATTTCAAGAATCTAATAGTTTGTCTTTATTTTGTTGTCCAGAAAATGTTACTTCAAAAATGGATTTATGTTTATTATTTAAGAGTGCTAAGTCTTTGTTCACAAATATGATGTACTAGTGAAGGGAGATACGATGTTTCTTCTGATTGATTGTCTATCTTCTTAGACCTTATTGTAAACATATCTAGTTATGGAATCTAATGCAATTTCAAAATTTCGAGACTTTTAATTAGATTTAGTTTGATAATCGATTGCAATTAATTTACATCGAAACAATCGTTCGTCACTATAAAATTTCGTCTAAGTTTTCCTGTATTTCTTTCTTGGCCCATGTTGTTAATCAAAGTTCAGTGGTATGTGTAAATGTCTGTTGATTTAGTGAGTTCATTTTTTCTAGATCCTTCGTGTTAGAAACTATCATGCTTTACATGCTTGGCCTTTTGGGGCTTTTCCTGAGTTGACCTTCGATTTCTATAAAGCTGTTTTACCCAGCTTTTGTTTCTTTCATTAATCTATTTTTTTTTTTTTAACAAAAAATATTGTATTGTAACTTTAGTACTATTTCCTATATATACCCCCGATTGAGCCCCCTTTTTTCCTATTACATTTCATTTTTTTGGGTTAAAGATTGTAGGCGGCTGGGATCCATCGACTATTTTACTGCAAAATTGTGTACGTTTCTGCATATGTCCATGACTTTTTCCTGTTTTCATTTCACCATTAAGGTCAATAATGATAATATTGTTCCTACCTTTTTTGACAGAGTTGAATGTCAAAATGAGAAAGATGACATTTTCGTCTTCTATTGCCAACAGTTGTATTGAAAAGGGTCAGGCCTGACACGTGAGTAGCGTGATTTATATTAGTAGTTGACATGATGATTTGTGGAAAAGTGTGAAAATAAAATTGAATGAGAAAAAATGGGGCTCAAACGAGAGAAGAGAAAAAATAAAAGAAAAAAGAACACTAGGTTTGTCTTAGATTTTGTTTGGCGAATATGCTGCGGGTTTCTTGCAACCATAAAAAGCTAGTATGAATTGGTAGCAGGCAACAGTAGTGGAAGGGAAATTAAAATACTAGTTTGAACTTTAAACAAACCAAATTGCATAATTATGAATTCTCATATCACTTAAATTACATCTAAAATGATTTATTAAGAGGTATATATGTTTATTATTCCGATACTAATTGATATAGAATTTTAAATAATTTATAAAATTTGCAAAAATAAGGCTATTTCCATTTTCTTAACATAATCTTTTATTTTGCACTAGTCCAAGTATGTATACACTGAACTTCTGAGGCAAACACAAAAATTTATGAGCTTCACCGTTTCGATAAGGTAGTTAGCAACTTTTATGCCACTATTTGATTCTCATTCTTTTCAAACTTTTTTTTTTATTATTATTATTTCTTTTACGGAATCATTTTTTATAAGTGCGTTTTACACACTTATTTTGGGCCACAAACATAGATAATTGTTAATAATGATGTGAAATATAGTTTAATTTGATATACTTTGTGTTTTGCAAGATAACACTGATGAATATGGCGGAAATTAGGAGAAGAAAGAAAAAAAAAAGGACTAAAATCAAAGAAAATCAAAGTTCGGAGATCAATGTGTAAATAATCAAAAGATGACCCAGAAGAGGAATTGAAAATGTGAAGATGTCGATGACTAATTGAGCATTGGAATAACACATTGAAAGAAAAGGAAGATGGAAAAGAGGTCAAGAAATGCAAAAAGAAGCTCAAGAACCAAATTACCACATTTTGAAAGTTCTTAATACTATGCGGTCGAATAGTATTAAAACCTATGCGCGCATAGGAGCCTTCAACAGATTTCAGGGTACAGTCCATGAGAGCTATGCAGTCGCATAGTACAAATTTTGACGCGAATTTCTGGTTTCTTATTTTGATTGAAAATCTTAGGATGCTTATAAAAACCCTAAGACTGTCCAGAATAGAAAAAAGGAGTTTTCAAAAGGGTTTTGAGAGAAAAAAAGAGGCAAGTACGTGAAGATCAATTCCAAAAACACGAAGATTCAATTCAAGATTAATCAGGACGATATCGTTCTTTAATTATTTTTCTGATTTTCTTCTTTTCACCATACTAGACTAGATTAATTCTATACTAGGGTTAGAAGAACTATGTAATATGAATTTTAATTATTAGTATTACATTATTGACAATCAAAAGCACGTTTTGGAATATTCGAATGATTTATATGAATTTCTTTTCTCCATAATTATTGTATACGAAATTTTGTGAGTTTGGTGGCTTGTTTCATTAATTCGAAAGAAGGGGAATATGTTCGACGTGATATAAATCATCATAGGATCCGATAAATAATAGAAATATACCGCTATGCCTTGTGTGAATCTTTAAGTGTTCATAAAAATCCATGCATTCTTTTATTTTCGCCTCGGTCGTAATTCAAGTAAAAGAATCTCTGTTCCAGAACCGTACGTGACACTTTCATCTCATACGACTCCTCCCTTATGTGCATAAGGAGAATAATACATGAAATCAAAAAACACGAAAATATTCTCATTGTGGTGAACAATTTCCTGGAATGTAGGTAGTGGTTATGATCGATTCGATAGAAAATATAAAACTAGGTTTAAAAAGATTATTGCATAGAGATTCTTGATCCTAGTACATTCATCACATATTAGAAAATACTTCAATTTATATTTATCACCAAATTGCATTTAGTTAGTCAATTCATTCATAATTGCATACTTATCATTAATTTAGTTATAATTTTATCAAAACAAACACTCACTTTTTATTGTTTCGGTTAATGTCACGGTAATTAGAAATTAAACTAATCAATTCTTGTGGAACGATATTTGGACTCAAAAAGTCCACTTTATTATTGTAGTGAACTGTACACTTGCGGTGATTTTAATTCGACATATTTTCGTGAACAATTTTCAATTACACTCACACAATAAAATATTCTGCACATAAACTGAAATTTTTTTTCCCTACTTATCCTCCTAACACACTATTTAAAACTTTTTTATTATTTTTTTAAGAATGTTCATTTAACATGGGCTTAATATGCTCTATTTGGTGTAGATTAATTTTAATAACACATTTTATAAGATCAACAACTTTTTAACTATAGATTTTATCGAATTTTTATCAAAATTTAGTAAATGTTTAATTTTAATCTACATAAAATAGGGGCTATGTTATAGACGTCTATGGAAAAGTAAGGGTTTATTTGGTCTTTGGAGCATTCCGCATCTCAAGTGGGAATGTATCTTTCTATGCTTTTACAATTTTGATTTATATATTCATAATGATATGATGAGTGCTTTATGGCGTCCTTAAGATTTATTTTCAGATACCACTATACAATTACAATCAATTTTTACTCAATGGATACAAAAGACTCATGCTTTAGCACATGTCGCAACGACTCTTGGTGCAATAACAATCACCAGTTTAATTTGAGGGTGGTGATTTAGTAGCAGTGGGTGGTAAAGAGGCTTTGCTAATTTTTTGGTACATCACATCCCTACATTTACGATTCATGTCACAATATATTATGTATGAATGTCATTGTTAAGGATAAATTCATGTAGTATAAAGATAAATATATAAATCAAAATAGAAGGGTTTGGGCTAACAAGCTTGAGTTCTTAAGATGAAATTTAAGTTTTAATATGGTATTAGAGTTCATTAAACTCTAACAATCAATACGATTTGACGAGCATACGAATTTCAAAATTAATTTACTCAAAATGAGCCACCATCTTATAGGGTCTACTAAGAGATATAATTCCCGCGTCATATAAAGATGAAATTATAAACCAACATATATTGAGGGTACATCTTAAGATATAAAATTTAAATCGGACAAAGATAAAAATATAATCAACATATATTACGGAATAAGAGATAAATCCCACATTATATAAATATAAAAATATATGAATCAACGTGTAAGGATTAGGCTACTTTTTCTAACAACCCGTCATCTCCCATCGATTCATTGTAATGTAACAGAAAAGAAAAGAAAAGTCGCATGGTGAGCAAATTTAAGAAAACACTATAATTATAAACAAAAAATCAATTCAATGTTAGTGCTTTGTGTTGATAAAGCACAAACAAAAGTTCCACCAACTAGCAGTGGCGGATTCAAGATTTTAAGTGAGCACATATGATCGTTTATGGCCGCAATAATAATCAATGTCGTGAACTAAAATTATTTATATCGTATTTCGAATTGTAAGTGTGGGTATATATTGTCGACCAGTCTAATAATGTTTAACGAGTAACCGTTTGAAGTTTGAAAAATAAGTTTAACTATTTACTTTCTTGTTTCAATTTGCTAATAACTTCAGTCTAACGGAAAAATGACTACTTTAATAATCTCATTGTAAGATCGAATTTTAGTTAAAAAATTTTTAAAAACAAAAGGGGAATATACCTATTACTCAATAAAAGATCATAAAGAATTTTGTTACATCAAATGTCAACATTCATCAAATATTATAGTGATCGAGTGTTTCATAATTCCAACGGTGATCATAGTCCGAATCTTCCAATTGAAACGGTTTTTATAATGCCCACGTGCTCCAAAATGGTGAAAAATATTAAGTTAAAATAATTTAAAAAGGGATTGTTATTGTTATTCAAGACTCCCATTTACTTAGATGATACTCAAACCAATTAGCATTATGTGAATAAAAGGAAATCACAGTTATATATCCAAATAAATAAATAAATACATTAATAATAATAATAAAAAATTGAACGTCGGCGAATCCAGCACGGACGGTCGTTGGAGCTCGACGAGTGCTGGATCAGTAGCTGCCAGCTAGACACAAAGACCCGGTTCTTGAGTTATTTTATAAGAAAATTATTATTTTGAACCTTTTAATCTTTTGAGACGAAAATAATAAAAGAAGATTTGGACCAAGGTGTATGCCGGAGTTTTAAATTGATATGGTCGGAAAAATGCATAAATGGCTTTTAAAGTTATTTTGCCCACCGAAGATAGTGAATAGTAATAGTAATACAATATAAAAGTTTTGATGGATTATGTAATCCTCCATAATTTGAGGATAAATCGTGTTTGAGGTCAAATTTCTTGGTACATCATTCAAAGAAGATATTTTCTCGAGTGCAAGCAAAAGTCTTAAGTTGGCTAAGGTTAACTTCTAGCTACAAACAAAATATTTTTATTCTCTTATTAGTCGAATTAATGCTTCTAATTAATAACGCTTTTGAAAACATTTTGTACAAGGAAAAGGGACTCGATAATGTTGTTTAAAATTACACGTTTGGCTTCACAAAGTTGTAATAGTTTTTTGGGAGTGATTTGTTTGAGATTGTGATTGGTTTGAAAGGTTTTCAGATCGTTAATTCCCCATTTAAATTATATAATAAATTAAGAGGTCTTGACCATTATAATTTAATTATGAGCTTTATTATAGAAAATACTCCACGAATACTATGCATAATTAAAAGGACTGGACCATTTTTAGTTCTATTATTAGTGTTATTAGATAGACACGCTTGACGTGGTTTCTCGGGTAAGTTGCAAAAATTGACTTATTGGATTGCCTATGAATTAAATCACTCTTTGTAACATGAACTTTGTTTCAATTTCCAACTTAAAAAATAGTTCTTTAAAGTTATTATATGTATAATTTTTCTCATTAACCCACCCCTTCTAATATGTTAATTCTTATCAGTGGTTTATCTTTGACTTAAATCTATGAAAAATAATTAACATATAAAAGATTCTGAGTTATTTTTATTAACAAGATTGAACTTTTAAGATACAAGCTCTAGGATTAGAGATCATAAGTCTTAAACGACTAATTCAATTTCTGTAAAGCTTAAGTGGAAGTTGAATATCAAGATTGACGTTATCAAATGAGCTCTTATCAATCTTATGCAGAAACAAATGTATATATTTGTATGTGTTACTAATAATTAATTTTTCTTGAGAAAAAGGCTAATTTATAAAGAATTGGGAACCACGGTAAAACCCAGTAAGATTAATCAGTTTTATTTAGACCTTCTATTTGATATATTAATGCGCAGTAGGCCATATATAAAATCAAATCACATAAATTTTCATACCTGTCGACCATAAATCTCAATTTTTTTGTGACATGTCGAGTAAACAAAAAAAATAAAAAATAAAATAAAAATAGGAGGACGAATAAAACTTTTTCTGCTTATCGTTCTTCTTCATCTCACTACTACTTCACCAAAATTTCTTCCTTCAACCCTCCAATCAATCCCTAGTTTCACCATAGTTAAAAGCGCATATGAATCTTATGCACTTATTTGTTCTTTCTTTATTTACTCATTTATGATTTATTGAGCAGATATCTACTTAATATAAGTGTAAATATATTGATTAATTGTAGGTAAAACCCCCAACATGGATGTATTTGGATGCAATTGGCATAAAAATGCCACATTGGAGTTAATTTAGAGTATTGATGATCAATCAGGTTGCAATTGACCAATTGGAAGACTTATGGGAGCAATCGAGAGTTATTCACAAGTTTCAAGAGCTATTTGAAAAGTTTAGGGACGTAATTTCTTACTATTGAAACTTGCATCAGATCGATTTTGGACGAATGAAGAATGTTGAGGATCAATTTAGAGCGATTAAAGATGAAGGATTTAAGGATAAAAGAAGAAGGACCAACGGAACCAAGTTAGAAAAAAGGGACCAATTTGAATGAATCTGGAAGATGTTGAAAATTATAACCATGCTATCACCGTTGGAAATTGATTTAAAACACGAGAAAGATTGGTTAAGAATCGAAAATCAAGCATTGAAAAGTGTGATTTCAGGTCAAACTCGATCAAAACGTAACTTGATTATTTGTTCTTTGTCGCTTCGAATTTGGGGGCTCGCCCGAAAGAATGGGAATTGAGGGGGCAGCGCCCCACGTGGGGGTTCGGGGATAATGGCTCCGAAAGAGAATTTTGATTTTCGTTTATAATTAGTGTTTCAAAACCAATTTCGGATGAGTGAAAAATTGTGCTTCAAAATTGGAAGGAAAAATTTGGAAAATTGGATGACACAGTCGCTCGAGCGAACAGCGAGCGACCGGCTCACTGAAAGTGTCGCTCAAGCGATTGAGCTAGCGGACGCGACAGAAAATTTGGAAATGCGCTACTGTTGTGTTTTGGCTCACACTACTTAATTCACAACCCTTCAACATCTATAAATAGAACCCTAGGGACGTCCCAATCTATACACCAATGATATGCAATCATATAACATTCATTTTCTCTCATTTTTCAATCAAATTCTTGCATTCTTGTTTTTTCTTCACTTTGCATACTGGAGTTCGAAACCAAGTTCTGATTCTCCGTTTCTTATGTGTTGTAGTGCTACTCATACAAGAATATAGTCGTTATATTTTAGGAGTTGATTGCATTAAACCGTAGGCACCGTTGCGGGGCAAATTCGACTTAAGGACAAAGTGTTCAACACTTGCCTTGACTTTGATTATTGTTGCTATACTGCACATTTTTTAGGATTTATTTGGAGTCCATTTCCTACCGTTACTCTACCAAAATTTCTACAGAATTTTAAAGGTAATTTGAAGAATTTTCCGACGTTGTTTGTCACTCCATACATGAAATTTTCCAACAATCTTAAGTCGAATTTTTGTTGGAGTGACTTTGATCTTCGGTTAAATCATACGTTGGTTTAACTTCTTCTACTCTTTTATTGATAGTTGATCTTCTATTTTGTGTAAACAGAAATGATTTCGATTTTCAATACCGATACTACTTTGAATGAAACTTCGAATATGGGAACTTCGTAAGGAAGTGTTCCTAATGTGATGATTACTCCGATTGTGAATGCCTCTACCAATTCTGTTCCATATGGAGAGAAATCGGAGAAATTCAATGGGGCTGATTTTAAGAGATGGTAACATAAAATGTTGTTTTATTTCACAAACCTCAATTTGGCGAAATTCTTGAATGAAGATACTTCCGTCGTAAAAGAAGGGGAAAATAACAAGGGTATCGTTGATTGCTTAAGATGCATGGAAATATTCAGATTTTGAATGGATTGAACAACTCGTTGTACAACATTTATAGTGGGAATTATGAGAGTTTTTGGAAGAGAAATACAAGACTGAAAACGCCGAAACTAAAAAGTTCATTGTGGGAAAGTTCTTGGACTACAAAATGGTAGATTCTAAGACCGTCATCAGTCAAGTATAAGAGTTGCAGGTTATCCTACATGATATTCATGTGGAGAATATATTTCTAAGTGAATCATTTCAAGTAACTGCAATTATTGATAAACTCCGGTCTATGTGGAGGGACTTCAAGAACTATCTCAAACACAAGCGCAAAGTGATGAACATTGAAGAACTTGTGGTCTGATTGAGAATTGAAGAAGATAATCGTAGTCTAGACAAGCGTGTTGGAAAAACATACCACAAGCAAAGACCAATGTGATGGAATCCAACAACGAAAGCAAAAAGAGGAAGCATTTTGTTGAGTTATCAAGAAAGAACACAAAGAAGTTCAAGGGCAATTGCTACAATTGTGGAAAGCCTGTACATCGTTTTGTCGATTGTTGCAAACCGAAGAAGTAATTCCAAGCGAATATCACATAATTCGATACCATATCAAATGGTATATCGGATTTGAATCTGTCGGTGATTGTATCCGAATGCAAAAACGTTGGAAATACAATGAAATGGAGGGTTGATATGGGTGCTACTCGTCACATATGTGCCGATAAAGGAATGCTCACTTCCTATACTCCAATCAATGGATAAAAGCTATTCATGGGGAACTCCTCAATTTCGAAGATTAAAGGACATGACAAAGTGATATTGAAGATGACATCAGAGAATGAACTTAGCCTCAACAATGTTCTTAACGTGCCGGATATTCGTAAGAACATAGTTTCGGGTTCTTTGTTAAGCAATAATAGCTTTAAATTAGTCTTTTTATTAGATAAGTTTATACTTACCAAGAATGACATGTATGTAGGCAAATACTATGTAAAAGATGGACTATTCAAAATGAACGTCCTTATTATTGTACCGAATAACTTAATGAATAAAATGCCTTCTTCCGCTTATATTCTTGAGTTGTCTAATTTATGACATCATAGATTAGAACATGTAAAATTTAATTCAATACGAAAATTGATGAATGGGAATTTACTTCCAAGTATGCATTTCAATAATGAAAAATGCAAAATATGTGTAGAGGGAAAATTGGCCAAAACACCATTTATTTTGTTGAACGAACCACAATACCTTTGAAACTTATTCACACGGATATTTGTGACTTAAAGTTCAAATAAACGAAATGTGGTAAAAAGTACTTCATCACGTTTATAGACGATTGTACAAGATATTGTTATATATACTTGTTGAGAAGTAAAGATGAAACATTGGAAGTGTTTAAACACTATAAAACTAAAGTTGANAATTTATGGCATCATAGATTAGGACATGTAAACTTCAATTCAATACGGAAATTGATGAATGAGAATTAACTTCCATGTATGCATTTCAATAATGAAAAATGCAAAATATGTGTAGAGGGAAAATTGGCCAAAACACCATTTATTTTGTTGAACGAACCACAATACCTTTGAAACTTATTCACACGGATATTTGTGACTTAAAGTTCAAATAAACGAAATGTGGTAAAAAGTACTTCATCACGTTTATAGACGATTGTACAAGATATTGTTATATATACTTGTTGAGAAGTAAAGATGAAACATTGGAAGTGTTTAAACACTATAAAACTAAAGTTGAAAATCAACTTAGAAAACAGATAAAAACGATTCGTAGTGATATAAACGAATAGTATGTTGCACCATTTGAAGGGGTTTGTGCAGAACAATGAATTGTTCATCAAACTATTACTCCATATTCACCTCAATCTAACGGGGTTGCGAAACGAAAGAATCGAACCCTTAAGGAAATGATGAATGCCACGTTGATTAGTTCAGACTTACCTCAAAACTTGTAGAGGAAATCTATTCTTTCAATTAATCATATCCTAAATAAAATATCAAGTAAGGATAAGGTTGTGTCTCCTTATGAGTTATGAAAAGATCGAAAATCTTCCTACAAATTCCTTAAAGTGTGAGGGTGTTTAGCGAAGTACAAACACTTAAGCCTAAATAAGTGAGGAAGACAATTGATTGTGTCTTTATCGGATATGTTACTAATAGTAGTGCATATTGATTTTTGATTCATAAATCTGAATTACTTGATGTACACGAAGGTACAATTATTGAATCAAGAAATGCTGCTTTCTTTGAAGATATATTTTTTTGTAGAGAAAAGGAAACAAGTTCACACAAACGAACATACGATAGAAAAGATGATGGAAATCCTCAAACAAATGAAGAGCCAAGGCGTAGTAAGGGACAACGAATTCATAAGACGTTTGGTCCAGAATTTGTAATTCATTAGTTAGAAAATGTTCATAGGATATTTGATGAAGCAATGTCCTTACTCGAAGCGCCTTTATGAAAAGAAACAGTAAATAGTGAAATTGAATCTATCATGAACAATCACACTTGGGAGTTGATTGATCTTCTTCCGAGAAACAAAGCTTTAGGCTGCAAATGGATCTTCAAAAAGAAATTGAAGTCAGATGGATCAATTGATAAATACAAAGTTAGACTAGTAGCCAAAGGGTAAAGACAAAAAGAAGGCCTAGATTTCTTTGATATCTATTCACTTGTGACAAGAATCACGTCTATACGTGTCTTGATTGCAATCGGGGCATTGCATAATTTAGAAATACATCAAATAGATGTAAAGACTACATTTCTAAACAGTGAATTAGAAGAAGAAATATATATGGAACAACTAGAATGGTTTGCTGCCCCAGGAAATGAGAAGAAGGTGTGTAAGCTTGTAAGTCGCTTTATGGATTAAAGTAGGCACCAAAGCAACGGCACGAGAAGTTTGATAGAACTATGATGTCAAATGGCTTCAAGATCAACAAATGTGACAAATGTGTCTACGTTAAAATCACACCTAATGAATAAATGATCGTTTGCTTATATGTTGACGATATGCTAATAATGGAAAATAACTTGAATGTCATTTCCTCGACGAAGAAAATGTTAACGAAACATTTTGACATGAAAGATATGGGATTTGCAGATGTCATATTAGGAATTAAAATCTCTAAGATGCACAATGGATTGTCATTGTCTCAATCACATTATATTGAGATTATACTTAAGAAGTTTAGGGCGTATGATGATAATCCTTTAAGACACCAGTTGACTTGGGAGTACATCTAGCCAAGAATACTTGTGAGCCCATATCTCAATTGGAGTATGCATGCGTTATAGAAATTTTGATGTATGTTACTAACTGCACGCATCCGGATATATCATACATAGTCAACAAATTGAGTAGATTCACAATTAATCCGAACATTGTACATTGGAAGACATTGAACCAAGTTCTTAGATACCTAAAACACACGATCAATTATGGATTACACTACCCAAGATATCTTGCGGTGTTAGAAGGATATACAGATGCAAATTGGATATCTAACACGAAGGATTCAAAGTCTACAAGTGGTTATGTGTTTACCATTGGAGGCGGAACTGTGTCCTGAAAATCATCTAAGAAAATGTGTATAGCTCGATCCACGATGGAGTTCAAGTTTATTGCTTTAGATAAAGTCGGAGAAGAAGGAGAATGCCTTCGTAATTTCTTTGAAGAAATTCTATGTTGGGGAAAATCGATACAAGCAGTTAAGATACATTACAATAATCAATCGGCAATTGCAAGGGCACAAAATAGCATGTATAATGGTAAATCTCGACACATACGTCGACGACATAATACCGTTAAACAGTTGATATCGAATGGTATAATTTCTATTCAATATGTTAGGTCAAAAAAGAATTTGACAGATTTTTTGACGAAAGGAGTTATTATTGATAAAGTATACCATCTTTCGAGGGGAATGGACCTAAAGCTTATCGAATAAGAATCACTATGACGGAAACCCAACCTTGTAGATTGGAGATCCCAAGATCTTGGTTCAATGGGACAACTAAGTCATAAACGATTCGGGGTAAGACACTTATTCCCATTCCTAAAGTGTAAAAGTACTATGATAAGCATGTATAAGGATAAGTGAAAAACTTTTCATGATTCCTGTACCTTGAAGAAGAAAGGTAAGAGATCACCTATGTAAGTGTGAAGTTGACCGCTTTTACGAGTCAAGCTTAATTCTTCGAAAGTACTTATGAAACCAAGAGCTGTTCGAGCCAAAATGGACACAACTATAAGAACTAAAATGGTTAGATGAGTTATGGTGTTGGTACAGTTGCCTGAATTTACACAAACGACTGAATGTTTCAAGACATCACACTCACCAACTAGCCTAGTAAATTTGATTATATTCAACTAAGGAAGGTTCAAACCTACAAGCCACCTATCCTGATGCTATGACTTGTCGCACGAACTCCGTTGTTAGAGTCTGCATTCATTTGTATTTGTTGTGCATATCACGAAATTTCCATTCATGTGGGGGATTGTTAGAAATTAGTTTAAAACATGAGAAATATAGGTTAACAATCGAAAATCAAGTATTGGAAAGTGTGACTTCATGTCATCCTAAGGCCAAAACGTAACCCATTTATTTGTTCTTTGCCACTTTGAAATAGGCCCCCCCCGAAAGAACGGGGATCAAGGGGTTAGTGCCCTTTGTGGGGGGTTGCCCCCGAAAGAAAATTTTGATTTTATGTATAACTAGTTTCGCAAAATCAATTTCAGATGAATGAAAAATTGTGGTCCAAAATTGGAAGGAAAAATGTGAAAAATCGAATGACACTGTTGCTCGAGCGAAAGTGCCGTCACTTGAGCGACAATATTGCTCGCTTGAGCGACGAGCTCACTGAAAGTGTCACTGTTACTCAAGCGACATAGCGAGTGGACAGCGGGCGAAAATTTAGAAACGCGCGACTGTTGTGTTTTGGCTTGCACTACTTTATCCACAACCATTCAACATCTATAAATAGGACCCTATGGACGTCTCAATCTACACACCAATGATATACAATCATTTTTCAACCAAATTCTTGCATTTTTGTTGCATAAATTCTGATTTTCTTCACTTTGCATACTGGAGTTCTTAGACCAAGTTCTGGTTCACCGTTTCATGTGTGTTGGAGTGCTACTCACATAAGAAGATAATCGTTGTATCTTGAGAGTTGATTGCCATAAACTGTAGGCACGACTTAAGAACAAAGTATACAACACTTGCCTCGACTTTGATATTATTGCTACTATACTGCACATTTTTTAGGATTTATTTGGAATCCATTTCCTACCGTTACTTTGCTGAAATTTCTACAGAATTGTAAAGGTAATTTGAAGAATTTGCCGGCGACATTTGTCACTCCAAACATGAAATTTTCCAACAATTACATGAATTTATAAACATGTGTGCGCATATTAATTTCAAGGAGCAGAATATTTTGGTTTATAATCGTAGGATCACTATGATTTGTACCATGCAACTACGTGGTTATATAAGAAAATAATTATTTTGTTTTCTGTTCTTGATCTACTGAACAAGCTCTCAACGAAATCACGTGCAAATGTCTGTTGATTCATTAGGAGTGGTGAGTTAATTTTTTCTAGATCCTTCATGTTAGAAACAATCATACTTTACAAGCTTTGCCTTTTGGGGCTTTTCTTGAGTTGACCTTCGATTTTTATAAAGCTTTCTTGCCCAGCTTTTGTTTGTTTCATTAAATCTTTTATCGTAACTTTAGCACTATTTACTATTGATATAATATATGAAGAAAAGAGAAAAAATAAAAAATAAAAGAAAAAAGACATTGGCTTTGTCTTAGATTTTGTTTGGTGGATATGCTACAGGTTTCTTGCAACCAAAAAAGGCTAGTATGGCCAGTCAGACGGTAGCAGACAACAATAATGGAAGGGAAAATGAAATATGAGTTTTGAACTTTAAACAAACCAAATTGCTTAATTATGAATTCTCATAGTGGTTTATTAAGAGGTATATGTGTTTATTATTTCGATACTTTATTGATATAGAATTTTAAATAATTTATAAAATTTGTAAAAAAAGAGAGAGGCTATTTTCATTTTCTTAATATAATCCTTTATCAAGCATTAGTCCAAGCAGGTAGATACTGAATTTTCGAGGTAAATTGAACGCGAAAATTTATGAGTTTCACTCTTACAACAAGGCAGCTAGCAACTTTTATGCCATGAAAGTATGTGCTCTGTTTGGTGTAGACTAAAAGTTGACAAAAATTTCAAATTAGAGTCAATAATTAATTTTAATTACATATTTCACGATATGCACAGTTTTTTAACTACATATTTTTATTAAAATCTATTAAAAATTTAATTTTAATCTATGTAAAACAGGGGTTATGTTATATAAGTCTATGGAAAAAAGGTGAGGCACGTTTGGAACCTGGAAATACATTATAAAACCATATAGTTATAGTGTAAAATGCATTAACAAAAATTAACTCGGAAAGAAAACTAAATAATTTATTAGTTTCTAACTACAAGTAAAAGAGGGAATTTTTTTACTGTTCACAAGCCGTTTCTCTTTGATCGGCTGACCCATTTTCGCAGCCGGCTGTCCTCAGCTACTTGGAAGCTAGTTGGGTGTAAACTGGTTTCTTTGTTTTTGTTTTCTGGTTCAAGAACATTCTTCCCTTTGTACTCACTCATTCCCTCTCGCATTCCTCTCTACTGTTCTTGAAAAATGTTGTCAAAAATTTCTAAAGATTTCGGAATTTCAGCAGATGCAATGAAGTCTCCATAAATCTCGATCTAAGGTAACTTCTAAGCTTCGATTTAGGTTTTATTCAGATTTAGGCGGTCGGAACTTTGATTAATTTTTGGGATTTTATTTACAAATGGAGGCTGGAATCTTCATTTGGATCTCCAAACTCAAGCTTCTTCCCATTTTGCTGCTGCTTGTTGCTGTAGATCTGTAAGTATAATCATCAATGCTTCAATCTTGTCAGTTTTTATTTTTCACTCTTGTTTGTGCCATATCTTCAGAGAAGCCGAACCCAAACTTCGTATAATCATGTTGAAGGGGTCTTTAGGGTTTAGGGTGTTGTGTATATTTTTTTCTATTCCTTCAACTGTAGTTTCAAATATGAGATTTTTTCTCCAGTATGTGATTTTCATGATTTATTATTTTTGCTTCTTGTACAAAACAGAAATTAAATTTCCTGAGATTGAACCAAAAAAATACCTAAATTATATTAATATATTGTTTTAATATTTCTGCTTGAATTTATTATTTTTATCTTTGATTCGAGTTGTGTGGAATTCTTACAGTGAAACAGATTTTTTTTCATTTTCTTATGTGATCGAACAAAAAATGTTTAAACTATGTTCGCTTCATGTTATTCAGAGGTTATTATAACTCGGAGTTTTAAAGGAAAGTTTAGCAAATTAATGGTGAAATTGAAAGAGAAGTAGAGTCCACAAGCAGGTAATATATGTTTTTAATAACCTTTTTAACTGTAATATGGTTTTCCCAAAATATTTATATATTCTTTGTATCCATAAGTTACTCCAGAAGTTAAAGAATGGAATAAGCTACTGATGTTGTATAAATTGAGCAATGTGACAAAGTAATAGATATGTAAAAGAATGTACTAAGCCACTGAATGATTTTCACTATTGGTCTATTTTATCCATTACATTTGGAGCGAGTAAGGTGAGAAATGGTTTTGGAGCTTCTAATGTAGTTTTTGTTGTGTTTTTTTATGATGGATTCAATATGCTATTGTGCTAATTATATGGGTCACATAAATTTATTTGAAGTGTGCACTTTTGTATTAAGCTTCTACAGATTTTGTGAAATGGCTAATTATATAACAAATATATGATGTGAGAATATGAGAAAAGTACTTTAAGCATGAATATGAATGAGAATTTGAGACATTTCTTTAAACTTTTTCTATGATATTGAATTCATTTGTGCTTATTTGTTTCCAATTTACATAGGAAACGTATAATTCGAATTGAAGTAGAAAAATTGCTTTAGTGTCTAAGAAAAATAAAAGACGAATAGAAGTGTGCATTGACAGTACTGACCCTGAAGAGAAAATCTCAACGTTTTGTTCAATTGGAAGGTATGTATATCTAACGACGAGGAAACATATTAGTAATGACATTCTTAAAGATGTTATTTTCGCATTCTCTTATGACTTGTGTCAGTTTCTTCTTTTATGTATACTTTTCTATTTTGATAGCTAAACGTATAAACTATTGTGCTTGAATACTACATTTTTTGCTCATTGAATATATTACTATAGTATATATTATTTATTCTCTATAATTTATTTTCACAAGAAAAAGGTATTTTCAATGAAATTTTTTTCCCTCTTTTCTTTCTTTATTTTTTTAAGCCAAGTTCTTTATGAAAAATTCTACTATTTTATATTTAACATAAAAAATCATAGATTTTTGGTATAGATTTTACCCTTGTTACTTACACAATTTTGATACAATGTTGATGTATTATTTCTTTCATCTTGTGTTAGCTTTAACATCTGAAACAGTTTCGCAAAATGAGAATTTCGCAACTGTTGGTGTGACCACTTCAGATTCAAGTACATTTTTTCCTAATTGCGAAAATGAAGAATATGAAGCAAGTAATAAAATGTTTAACTTATTTATATTGATTACATATTGCATTTCATAGTGAAAAGATCATGCTTTATTTAGATATATGAATATGATTTCTTTATCATGTTCAATTTCTGTTGTGTATATTTTTTGCTTCTTTCTTGACATGTTCATATAAAATCATTTCATAAGGATGTCAAATTGCTAAAATCAGATGCCTCATTTAAAGAAAGTTTGTTTTCCATCTATTTGTAGTCTTTTCATTTTTTGTCCAACTTCGTTATTATGTTTCTATATTTTTTCCTATGCAGATACTTCTAGCTGTTTTCCGACTTATAGCTATGAGTTTGGTGTTCGTCCACAGCAAATGCCATTGATGTCTATAGGAAATGAAGGTTTGTTTTCGATACCAAACAAATCACATGTGTTACTTTGCCCTATGTTAAAATGTGAATATTGTGGAGCTTTGAAATTTAAAGATGAACCTAAAGGGTTTGTTGTTGTGATGGAGCTGCTAAATTGAAAGCAAATGATACCCCAGATGAATTATATCATTTATTTACATCAAATTATGCTGAATGCATTGAGTTTAAAACTTACGTACCGACTTACAATAGCAATTTCTCATCCACTTTATTTGGTGTCCATTATGATAAAGATCTGTGTAAAAGTAACAAAGGTATCTATACCTTTAGAATCCAAGGTCATATATATCATTTTATAAATGACATTCTTGTACAAAATAGTTGCCCTTCTTATATGCAACTCTATTTTTTTGATACTGAAAATGAAATAGAGCATCGATTACAAATTTATGAGAAGTTAACAGAGTCTATACTTTTGAAGCTTGTCAAAGTGATGGAACTTAATCCATACGCAAATTTTTTCGAACTTTGACAAATATTCCAAATTTGAAATCTCATACTCTTAAAATTAGATCTGATTGTGGATTAGATCAAAGAGTATATAATACACCATGTGCATCTCAAGTTGCTGCTATTTGGGTTGATGATTTTAATAGTAATGATGGAGTTCGTGATAAAATTGTTTCTTCCAATTCTGGAGAAAAACATCAAGTACATTATTATTTTGGTTGTTATGATTCTCTCCAATACTCCTTACTATTTCCTTTTGGTGAAACTGGTTGACACCAAGGTATTGTTAGAATTGACAAACGCAAAAGACAACAAATATACGCAAGTGAAAATTTATTTGATGTTCATCAATTAAATTCTGCTACAAAAATTATTGCAATTTATTTACGCTTAGTACATTTATTTTTTAAACGTTTAAAATCTCATAACACATTTTTCCATTGTGTGCTTTTTTTCCAGTTACGCAAAAGAATAAAATAAGAGCTCAAGCATCATGCAGAGAATACTATTCCTACAAGTTACAGGTTAGACCTTCACATAAGTCAATTTTACTTCATGCTGGATGTTTGTTACAACAATATGTTGTGTTTATGTATGTGAAGATCGAGACATTTAGATTAGATTATTTTCGTAATAATCAAAACGAAATACGTGCTGAGTTTTACGAAGGAATTGTAGATTGTGTTAAATTAGGTGCAACTTGAGAAGCTATGACTGGTAAAAGAATTATTTTGCCGTCGTCTTTTAATCGTGGTCCAAGGGATACGAACAAAAGATACATGGAAAGATTGACATTAGTTCAAAATTTTGGTAAACCTGATATTTTCTTAACAATTACTTGTAACCCAAATTGACCTGAAATAAAAGACCAATTAAAGTACAATGACGAACCACAAAATAGAC
>CAIGRB010127166.1:0-40159 GCA_903798255.1 Fraxinus quadrangulata | reverse complement strand
CTTGCAGGTGTACAACTCCGAGTACTCTTCTATGTCCTTTACGTAAATTGCAGCATGTGTTGTTGAGTATTCTGAGGACGAAAATGAGAGAAAAGACATCAGTAACACTCGGAATCCTCCATGCTGAGACAAATCTCTTGCCTTGTGCTATCGAAAAGCTGAGTCCGCCAATAGGAGCAATTACAGAATGAATCACCTGCAATTTATATCAGCAACAGAAAAAAACAGATCTGCAAAAAAACCAAAGAGCTCGTCTCATTGTGAAGGACAGCATGAAATAACCATATTGTAAGACGTTCTTGCAGAAGTTTGATCCAAATTGCCTATGGTAGATGTTTTTTGAATCATGTACTGTTTGGGCTAGTTCTCTAGTTTGAAGGCTCGGAAGAGGATTCAATCTGTTATCCCAAAAGCTGAAACCTCCAATGCTGAAGAACACACGAATAGGGCTTGCAGGAGCAATGGCATATTTGTCAATGTAATTTTACTGCTCTTCCTCCTCCACCACCTCCATCTTTTGTTGTCTGGGTACATGGCTGTTAATACACAATGACATTGTGATACGCACAGGTTTTTATATCTCCTACAGGAATTTGTTAGAGCAATTTTTCCTTTACTTCCCTTCCTTTGGGAGCATATTTGTCTAAGCTTAAAAAGTATACTCATATAAAGTAAATAAGTAAATTTTAAAATAATTAATTTTTAGGGAAAATTGAACCAGTGATCCATAACCTTAAACTTTTTTTGTAAACTTTACTCTAACATTCAATTTGTGTCAACAAATATTTCCAACCTTTCAAAAATATGCAGCCGAGTTCCAAATTGATAATTTTCCATCCATTTAATCGATAGTTAACTAAGAAAGTCAAAATTTGATCATTTTTGACCTAATAAAAAGGGTAAAATGATGATTTGAGAATTATCACATTAAATAAATAAAAAAACCAAAAAAATCAGAAGAAATAAACAACCAAAAATTCAAAAAAAATGTTGTCTCCTTCAAACCCCCACCCCCACCGCTACTTCCCCGAACCCCATCTCCTTTCCTACAGCCACCAGTAATGTCGGCATCACCGCAAGCCGACCGGCCACAGCCAACCCAAAACCAACTGCCACCATCACCATCAAACCTACACTCAAAACCAAAAAACCCACCCTACCATTGCGCACGAGCTGTACAGTAAACCGCCACACCATCGTCAAACCAAAACAACTACCTCCATCAAACAAAAACCAATCGCCACCATTACCATCAAACTTACACCCAAAACCAAAAACCCTACCCCAACATTTCTATAAATTGATCTGTTGATTGTTAAAAATTTGAGGTTGGAAATCACAGAAAATGTCGTTCTCGTTTCGAAGCTGATATTATTCACGAAGGAAATGGAAGAAAATGACAAGTTCTTAGCCTCAATTGGCGATAGGCTTTTACCATTTCCTATTGCAGCTTTGGGCAATAAACAATTGGTGAAATGTCTCGAAGTTTTGGAGAATTTGTTCAGTAGGAACCGCCAGTAAAAACTGATTTAGGAGGAGGACGATGGGGGTGTGATTGGATTTTTGGCGACGGGTGTGAGAAGGAGATGTTGTAGGCAGTGGGGTGTGATTGGATTTCTGGCGGTATACCGTCAATAGGTGATGGTGCCGGTGGCTGATTTCAGGGGAAATAGGGCGGGGCGACCGAAGGTGACAACCTTTATTTTTTTTCTTAATTATTTTTGATTCAATGGTAATTATCAAGTTACCATTTTAACCTTTTTTTATTAGATCAAAATGGATCAAATTTTAACTTTCTTGGTCAACTAACAGTCAAATGGATGCCATTCATTTGGACCTCTGCTGCATATTTCTACAAGGTTAAGGACTTTCATTGATACAAATTGAAAATTTGAGTAAAGTCTGCAAAAAAGTGAAAGATCAGGAACCACTGATGCAATTTTCCCATTTTTTTTATTAGTCAAGGTTGAGTTGCACCCGTTTGACCTTCATTATTCCACATTATAATCCGAGGAATAATAATTTTTTGGAGAACGTATGATTAAAAAAGAATAAAATATTTTTGAATTTACATATAATATTATTTTATTGAAAAATGTATGATTAATAAAAATATAGATAAATGAATTATAATTTAACGGAAAATAATGGAGGCCAAACAAGGGAAGATTTTGAACAATTATATTGCCATATGTTCTGTATCAAATGACTACTATTAACTTAACTACAAAAGTTTGCAGCATTTGGCTTTGAAACTCCATTTCAGTTTCTGTCCTTGATGTATTTGGTGATTTGTATAATACTGATCACAAATAAATTGTGCAGTTAATTCTGTGTATCAAACGTGCTCGATATCAATACCATTGCTCTAATGTTTCAGCAGACAGCAGCCAAGGAACAACTTTTTTTTCCAAATTTTATGGTCCATAAGATGAATGAAGCAATTGTCTCCCTATATATTTCGACATCAAGACCAACAAAAACTCTCATTACGAGTACAATGCACGTGTACGCACATTATGCCGGGCGCTTCAAATAAAATTTGCATAGCAAATGGCAATAAAACAAAATTACGGAAAACATGTAAATTCTCATTCTGCATAAAACAGATTGTTCCTGAAATTCGAAAAGAGTGGTGAACAGTGTTTTATCAGGTTCAACAAAACTTGCACTGCAGATGTTAGTATGTAACTGTACATCAAGCTGCAGTATTCCATTCAACATTGAAAGTTAATTGCGGTCAAGAAAATTATGCAATTATACAAATAGAGAGGTAATATAAATTATCATTCTAACTTGGAAGTCTTGCACACCTAGGTTGAAGAAAGGGATGTTCTTGTTTGTTCGTAGTCTCCAATCTCATTCAAGCACCCTCTACAATCAACAAAGACTGGAGTTCTTCTCTACGGCGCTCCAGATCCTGTAAATAATATACAAAGATAAATTTCGTGTGGTTCTGTAAAAACACTGAAGAATGGGAGAAAACATGCATCGGTTAGTACAGAAACCGATTCAAAGAAGTATGATCTGTATTTCTTTCTTCCTCTTTTTTCATGGGGAAAGGAACTATAATCAATTAAAATGAACAATACTGCATGTTTTCATTAATTATCTTACTAAGGGCATGTTTGATAACACAGGATGGTACTAGACATTACAGTAGAAATGATTTTTCCTTTTTGCTAAATGATAGATTACCTGGAGATCCTTAATTGCTTGATCCCTTGAAAGTTCTTTCTTCAGGCGAGCACGCTTGAAAACACCAATGCATAATATTCCCTGAAAAAAAAAATTTTAATATAAGAGAAGTTACCATGCATCTGAAATCAATATGGATACAGGTAAAAAAATGAAACGAACTACCACATTCTTAGCAAGATGAAATATTATTCATGAGTCGAAGTGACATAATCAGTATTGGGTTAGAAAATGGCACGAAATCAACTTTGATTCACCTAAAGAAAAGAATTATATAATTATGGACATGTAAAATGGTGATACTTAGAGAAAAGATTTCAAGTTGAAGCATATGATTAACTAATAAATTTGTTATCACTGACTGGAAAGTAAACTATCGTCTACCATAATGATGATTTCATGAACTTACAGATATAACATAAATCACACCACATGCAAGAAGCAGGTAGCTGGCTATGCTCTGAAGAAGAAAGAGCTTTCGATGCTTCTTAAAGTGCTCGGGGTACGCCCTGGTCATCACTGCAACACTGGGAAAAATCCACGTAAAATTAGCATAACTTATAGCTAAAGACCAAAATTCAGTTCCTAAACAAGTGAAGACAGATGGAAAGATGGAGCACAGATGTGAGTTTGTTCTATCAAATCTTTGATTAGGAGTCAAACGTACAATATCTGTAGCATACCCCTCCCAGCCCAAAACTCCATGACCTGCAATATAATCATGAAGATTTAAATCCAGATATCAAATGCTATATGGAGTTCAAGCAGCCAATTTAAGCTGAAACGATAAAGCAAAAGAAAAATGAAAATGGCCAAAACAAACACCAGTTCGAAAAGCCATTGTGATTTTTCCAGCCCATTACATATACAGCACTAGTAATGTTTGGTTCTTCTATTCCTTTTACACTGATTTCAAAGCTTGGTAGATTGATCTCTTAACGTCTCCCGACCCATATCCAATATCAAGGCGCATGTTGTTCTTTCCCATCAGTATGTGGAAACCCTGACCTGAAGGTCCCCATCTAGTTTTCCCTTACATGATTCACTGCCTTTCACACGTGTGCTACAATCTTTGTGCATCATTCATCTCTTCACTTATTTGAATAACTCATTCTCTCTCATTTGTTAGTTTTTATTAATTATTTGTTTCCTTACATTGATTTCTTTTTGCCACGAGAAAATTAAATCAACAGTCCCCATTCTGCAGCTAGATGAGCATGCATTCAATATCTGGTAAATGGGTCTCCCACCTTCAATATTCATGGCAAGTAGATCTCCACGAAGGATTCCGTCCATAAAGTCCATCTAAATGTCACATGTATTAAAGGTAACGTAAAATAGGGCGAAAGGAGGGGGAGGGCAGAGGTGTAAAAAAGGCAGGGATGCCCGAGATGGCGCGGTCCTTATTTGGCCCAGCACACCAGGTTGTTTTGTGGGCTATTTTCGGCATAGGACGAGGCCCTGGTCTATAGATACAACGGCGTGGCCTATCTGACATATTACCTCTATATCCTTCTATGATTTTTTTATTTTCCGGTTTGTATATATGATTTAATTAATAGAGGGCCAATGATGGGACAAAAAAAATACAGCTCTTGATGGGTCTAAAGTCATCTGATGAGTACCAAGATCTCAGAAGCCTGCTTATACTTGCATTTTTCAAATTTTACTTGGTTTTTCTAATTACTATTTTGTTCTGTACAGAAGGAAATAAACTGATGCATCTAATGTGTGCATAACTACAGGGAAGCACGCAATGCAAGAAATACAAGTTAACACGTTCCATGTTATGCCTAATTAGCTAACCTTCCCAATCAACCCGCCAACATAATTTAGCAATTTCTGAATCATGGTGATACATAATCCATATGAGGGCTCGAAGTAAATGTCTTAATTTTGAGACTCAAGAAGCATATCTTGTTGTGCTTAAAAGTTACTTTTCTAGTTCGGATTTACTTTTTGAAAAGTTTGTTTTCTTACAACTATGTAACTTCAAAGTAAATAAGCGCATGTTCACTTTATCATTTTCAAGTCGTTTTCTGTTTTCGATTTTCTAAAACAGTTAAAACGCATTTGCTTTATATGGGCATAGCTCAAAACTGAAATGGAAAGATCATTATGCAAGATTCAGGCTCAAAATACCAAGTTTGAACAATAAATAATATAATAAAAAATGATCTTGATAGTAAAAATCGAACCTTCCAGAACTTCATGATGAATCCCCATTCTGTCTCAGCCGCCACCACAAGCATAGCAATCACCACTGCGTAACACCGGAATATTCCATCGAATATCTACACCAAACGAATCAAAACAAATCAGACTTAGACTTAACCTAGACTTCATAAAAAATATTATCGAGAAAATACCAAAGGAATTAAAATTTACATCTGATCCGTTTTTGAAAGATCGGACGGCGGAGAGAACATTTACAACGATGCAGAGAATGGCGGCAAGAGAAGCAATCAAGCGGAAGCATCGACAGATAATCAAGAAGTAGTCGGGTCTGGACCTGGCCCGGATAGATGATGCGGATGGACCGGACCCGGTATTGTCACCTCCTCTGTCCGATGGCTGCGAGCTCTCTCCCTCCATGTTCTGTTCAGACCTGAACCGAATGCTTCTCTGGAGCTCCAAACTGGACCCAATTAACAAAATTATTGATGATTGATGATTACTGATTAGAAAGAGAAATTTTGGTATTTCGCTAACATTTTTTTATTATTTGTTAGCTCATTTTTTTTGTTCTTCGGAATCGATCCATAGCGAGGGCACGTGTGGGTTAGACTGAGGTTGCCACTTTTGAAGCATACAATTGTTTGAAATCAGAATGTGATAGCAAGGAAACCTGTTTGACAATCATTATCTTAAAGTTTTTTGTTCTATATACTTATAATTAACTATACATTCATATAATAAAATATTATACACGTAGAATCAAAATTTTATCATATTTTTTAACCTCACATTCTTCAAATTCAAATCTTTGTTTTTGTCAAATAATGACTATCAAACGGGCAAAGTTGGACTCCGCAATTATAAAAAATTTCAATTGAACCAATCAACACAATCTAATTCGATATCAAAAACATTGGTTGAATTTTTTGAGAAATACAAGATTGGACTTCATTGATAAAATTATGTGAGTTGTTGAAGTTCAAAACGATTCAGCTCGAGAAAAAAGTCCAACGCTGATGCGTTAGGTGCCATTAGTGATTTTTCATCATATCAATAATTTTTCCTTCTTTTTCAATCACATATTCTTCATCACATAAAAAAAATGTATTCTCTCCTAAAAGACGTGCATCAAACACACTCTTACACCCATACTTCATGGAATTAAATTATTCTAAAATTAATTAGCGACTTGATTGTCTGAGTGTAATAAGTTAAGTTCGGACTGATATGAACGAATTTCCAGGAAAAAGAAAAGGGAAAACTTCAAAACAAATTGCAAAGTTCACTTCAGAAAGTTATGCACAAAAACACTTATTGTGGTACACCACAGAAAAAGCGACCAGAATCATACTAGGAAGCTTTAACAGAGTTTATCCTCTTTATATGGCTGTCACTCTGCGTTGCTTCTGGTGTGGGTTTCAGAGTAATTTCCTCGTTATTTGAACATATAGATAAACTGTTGTAATACTATTCCAATATATAATAATAGGTAATTTTGAGTGATCAAACACCCCTTTGAGAACGTTAAGTGCGAAAACAACCGGAAGAAAAAATTTGAGAGAGTAGAAAATTGCATAGCCTCTCTTTTGGCAACCCAAGTTGAATTGTCTGTACTAGACAATTGCCCAAATTTGTACTCGGCGACTTTCCAGTTCAAAATTTTGATCATTGGGTTTGAATTTTCTGGTGACGTTTTTACTGTTTTCACCTCTTTGGCTTGATTTTGGCACACTATCGTGCACAATGACTGATATTCTATATATATGGATGGTTTTCATGTTGAAAAATATATCATTAACATTAAATATGTACACTTACATTCAAATCAAAGATCAAATTTAGATTTCTAAAGTTGTTCTTCAACTTCTTATTTCAAGTTCATATTGCTTGATTTGAACTTGAATTAAGGTTTATTTATTCTTACAAAATATTTGTCATTAAAGCCTTCAAGCACTCATTTCAGTGGAGGCAAATATCATTTGAGAACATCGATTCATTATCGTATTCAAACCTTCCTTTTGGTAGATTCAAAACTGCTGATTTTCTTGTTCTTCATCATTTGCACAACAATCTCAAACGATATTTTAATATGGAGAATGAGACAACTATGGCTACTATCAAGATGATGAATTAAGACCTTGTGAGGCTCAACAAATTCGACAAGTCTAACTTTACCAGATGGAAAGATAGGTTGGAATATCTTCAAGAAATTTCTTCTTACAACATTGAAGATATTCTATATTTTGGATCCGTACTTGAAACAATTACTGGAACCAACCCCGAATGACACCGAGGCTATAAAGGCATAAAGGAAGAAGAAACAAGACGATGAATTGATAGATAGATGACACATTCTAAATGTTATTTTTGATCACATCTATGATCTCTATACAAATAATGCTTTGGTAAGACAGATATGAGAATCATTGGAAAATAAGTATAAGGTCGAGGAGGAAGGTATCAAAGAGTTCTTAATTTCTAAATACTTTGATTTCAAATTTTTGGATAACTTGCCATTGTTCGGACAAGTACATGAATTACAAACAATTGTCAATAAAATCAAGACCATGAAAATTGATCTTCTCGAAACCTTTCAAGTTGAAACAATCATTGAGAAATTGCCATCTATATGGAAGGGTTAAAGGAAAAAAAATTCTTCACAGTTTCAAGGGCATGAGATGGGTGTTCGTGCGAAACCCGTAAATGTACATAATAGTTGACAAGTAATAGATTTAAACGAGTTGAAAGTATCGTCCCATAAGGAATAACTTCAATCAAGTTTATTGGCATTTATGGAATTCGAATTATTTAACCCAAAAGAGACTTTGATTTTATTTATTCTAAATTATTCTAAAAAGCTGTAGAAGTTTGGGTTTTATCAAATTATGGATAATTGTATTGTATTTAGAGTCTGCCTATTGTTTTCTATTTCAATTATCAATTATGTAATTTAGTCATATTCATGTGTTCTTGACAATTGATAAATTTAATGTATTAACTTAATTTTCTAAGACAAACAACTCGAGGAAAAATTTCAGCGACGGTCCCAAACCTTTGACTTTTTGCAGATTTTACTTTAACTTTCATTTTATGCTAGTGGAAATCCCAAACCTTTGAGAAATTAGCAAGTAGAGTTAAAATCATATATTTGACCGTTAATTGATCAAGAAAAGTTAACTTTGACCAATTTTGACAAAATTAAAATGGGTAAAATAGTAAGTTTAGAATTATCATATTAAATAAATAAATAAACCAAAAAATAATATAAAAAACATAGAAAATAAAAAAATTGTTGTCTCCTTCATTACCCCCTAAAAATCAGCCACAATCATCGCCATCCAACGTCGACAAACACATATAATGATTTCCGATTTGCAACCAAGTACTTGTAGATCTCAAATTACTTCATTCCCTTCCCATGTAGCAATTATTGCCTGAGGTAAACACATAAACCAAAAAGCCCTAGCACATGTAGTTCGTAGCCTCCATGGCTATTCTATTCTGTTAAAAATCTTGGCATCGTAACTCTCAATTTCATCAACAACAAAATATCACAACAAAACACATTTCAATTAAGTGGTTAAATCAACAATAAGAGGAAGATTTTGAACCCTAAAGAATAGAGAGAAGCAGAGCAAAGATCATTGGCTATTGCACTCACAAGTGGGAAGGAGGCTATTGTAATTGAATTTTGAGAGATGCTACATGTACACAAAGTTTTACCAAATTTGACACATGGCGGCCCCCTATTGGAAGACTTTGTGTACAACAAGTTTTTTCCTTGAATTTTATCTACCAATGGCCAAACTTTAGAATGTACAGATTGATTCATCAAGTTCCAACACATTCTGAAGATGATGAACTCAAAAGTGTCTTCAAATATTCAACTCCCAAATTGATTCAAAATTAAACCAAAAACAAAAACAAAAAATAGATACATACAGATCTATACAAAAAATACATACAGATTGATTCAAAATTTATTTAAAATTAAACCAAAAACAAAAATAAATACATACAGATTTATACAAATATATACATATTTATACAGACCCATACAATATCTACATACAAATGCATATAAGTACAGACAAATCCATACGGTACACATAAAATTGGTTTTAAAAAAATAGAAATTTGGTTAGAGGCATTTTCCGGTGGCAGTAGCAGGTGGTTGGGATGGCTTTCGTTTGATTTTTGGGGTTTCCATTTCTGTCTTTCTTTTTTTGTTTTTATTTAATTATTATTTTTTTTATGTGAAATTTTAAGTTTATTATTTTACCTCTTTTAATTTAATCAAAATTGGTCAAAGTTAACTTTTCTTAGTTAAATAATGGTCAAACGGATAATTTGGACCCCCATGTGCTAATTTCTCAAAGGTTCGAGATTTCGGCTGACACGAAGTGAAGGTTAAAGTAAAGTCTACAAAAAAGTCAAATGTTTGGGACCGCTACTGCAAATTTTCCTTAATTCTATCCTAAACACGACCCGAATATATTTCTAACCCGAATTCGAATGATTATTATGCATTGAATTTTAGATTATCTATATGATAACACACATGATAAAATGTTATTCCTAACATTTATTGCACATATATTAATTTTGCCGTGTTCTAAATTTATTGTGAGTCTTCAAGTACTACAAACAAACAATTAATTATTCAATTAGTGGCTAATCAATTAAATAATATAATGAGTATTCAAAATTCATCAAGAAAAATAAAAAATACTAAAATGTTAATCTTGAATTAAAATAAATAAATAATAGAGTTCATCTTCATCCAATACAAAAATGATCTAATCTAGCATGATTTTAAATAAATTACAAAAAGGATAATCGAAAGTCAACACCCGGATCATGAAATAATTAAAGAATCTTGATCTTCAATTTCAATGTTGAATTTTTTTCAATTCCTTCATGGGGCTTGATCATATCTCAAAAGTGATAAATGACATCTTGTTCTTGATGAATTTTATATTCTTATTGTGTAGAGAGGGAGAGATTCCTCAATATTTTGACCAAATTTTGTATTCATAGAAGTCATAAAATCAAGCCAAACGTGTGAAGAATTTGAATTTAATAAAAATTTCACGTCTATACGGAAATTGCAGCGGAGGTCCCCCGATTAACACACCGCGTGCGGACTGAGTATTGTGGCACGTCCGGGCCATCCACTGCATTTCATGCGCACGGTATCCCAACTTTCAGCACTCTTCCAGGTTAGTCCCCAGATTTTATTTTTATGTTTTTTCAATCTTTTTTCTTTATGATTTTGATCCTCAAATTTCCATTTTCATCTAATTAAATTCGATATTTTTTTCAATTATTGATATTACGTCCGAATCAACTATTGAAAGTGTGCAATTGAGTTCTCGAACTTTGATTTTATTCCTTTTTCGCTTTTTTTTATACAATTCCACCAATTTACCTCGATTTTTACGTACCAAACACAATTAATACAAAATTAAGGTATAATTCATCAAATTCAACAACAAATATCATAGTTTACTGGCCCAAATAAATGTAGAAAATACATTTATTAAATATCCCAAATTTGAACATTTATTTTTTGTCCTCAAATAAAATTATAATCTAACTTAAACAACAATGAACATGGTTAGATAATCTGCATTTGGTATCAAGATTAATATTTCTGTATAAAACTATAAATAGCTTCAAAATCACAATGTTAAAATTAATTTATACTTATCTAATGCAAAATCGAAGAGTGTGTGAAAATTCATGTCAAACATTATAAATTCATAAAGTTATTCAATTCCCGATCCTCAATAGTCAAATATTTTATTTTTTCACTCGTAAGATTCACAACCCCAAACTTTATTCATTTCATTAATTTCCCAAAATGTGATCTAAGATTAAATTCATATACTAATTCTCAATCTTTCTAGTTTGGTTAGATCTTACTAATTGCATTTTAATACATCAACAAGTAAGGATTCTCCTTATTTTTAACTGTTTCAACCTCCAAAAATCAACTAGGCTAACAAACTCTTGTCAAATGTCTAATTCTCTCAAATAAGTATTTGGGGTTTAATTAATGTATTTCATTGTCTTTTGTTTTATGTATCTGTTTTTTTTTTTCTCTTTGTATATATATTTTCATCTTATTTGCGAACTTCTCTCCATTAAATTTATAAATGATCCATATAGCGTGTTTTTGGTCGATAACTTCCAAATCAGATGATTATAGGGCACCAATTTTTTACATACCCTAACAAATTTAATCATTCGAGTCATAAAGGTTACGAAAAAACGTTTCACGGTGATATAGCCATTTTTTCATAGAATGATCTGTGTAATACCCCCTATTAAACACTCATTCTCAATAACAGACTACAAACTTAATATTTTCACTTAATTTTCATCTTGTAAGCTTCAGAAAATTCAAATAAAATTTAACACGTGAAATTCACATTCATCTTTATGCCTTTTTACAACCGCTCAATCACCCAAACTATCATAAATTTGGTTTAAAGATGTATAATTTAGTAATTGTTTTGATTTAACATCTAATGTCCACTACTTTTTTTTTTTTTTTTTAAAATTTTGAATCAAATCAATCATTCATGATGCAAAATATAAATCTTGTGCGAAAAAATATTAAGTTTCACATGAACAAACATAAATCAACCCCAACGTACAACTTTTTCACAATTTATAATATAACACATGGTTTCAATTATATGCACTATAGTATTCAAATTTATGTAACCCACAAAATCACACATAAGCAAAAATAAAGTGAAATTTATTTATTTTTTTGCATTTTTGAATTTTTTTTGCATGCGAACAAGTGAACAAAATAGTAAAAAAGATAAAAGCTCGATATTTTTCACCCTTAAATTTATAACGGATATTGGCCTCATTATCTAAAAATATTAAAAAGTAATATATAAAAATTAAGGGAAAATAAGAGAACTAAGTATTTCCGTGATACAAAAAATGTATATTTTCCTACAACACCTTAACCACCCAAACTATCCTAGATTTGGTTTTAAAATGTATAATTTAGTAGTTGTTTAGATTTAACATCTAAGGTCCCGTACTATTTTTTTTTTTTTTTTTTCAATTTGTTCAAAATTTTGAATCAAATCAATCCTTCATGATACAAAACATAAATTTTGTACGTAAAAATACCAAGTTTCACATAAACAATCATAAATCAACCCCAATATGTAACTTTTTTGCAATTTATAATCTGATGCATGGTTTTAAATATATTCATTGTAGTAGGCAAATTTATGTAACCCACACAATCACACAAAAGCAATAATTAAGCTGAAAATAAATTATTATTTTTTATTTTGAATTTTTTGCACGTGATCAAGCACACAAAACATTAAAAACTTGATATTTTTCACCCCCAAACTTATATTAAATATTGCCTTCATTATCTAAAATTATGAAATCCAATATATAAAAATTAAGGGCAAATAAGAAAACTAAGTACACCCCTAATATAAATATATGGTCGATAGATGTGATGAATTGAAAGTAGAGGATTAGTTGCTATGTTTTTCCTCTTATCCAGTGTGTTTAAATGTCATGTTATTTCAAAATAAATAAAAATTAATTTTAATATGAAACAATTTACAATAAATTTTAACACATCCCAAAGAAAAATGGGGATGAAGATACACTATACTACTAAAAGAAATAAAAATACTAATCATATATTTTAGAAAGCAAAATAAATAAAATGGAAGAAAATTGATTTGTTTTTCAATAAGCACTTATTTGTAGTTATTAGTTCGACTTCGACAATCTGCATCATGAGATTCTAAAGAAAGTTTTTGATGTCTTGCTTGATTTGCCTTTTTTGACTTTAATTAATTCTCCAAATCTTTACCTTGTCTCTTTCAGTGTAATGTGTCTTGCTTATTCTATTCGATTCAAAATCAACTATGTAGACTTTATTCTCTTCCGATCTTAATTACAAATTCAGTTGTGGGCAATGGATAAAGTCGAAAGAATGCGTGTTAATTTCTTCTTCATTGATTTCCACTTCTTCGCTTGACTCCTTTATAATTAATTTGTCATCACCTTTGTGCTCCTTTAATAGTTGATATCTCCTCGAGTTGAATGGCCGGTTCACAGTTTAAATCAATGGGCAATGACAATTCTTTCCTTTCAATCTTTTCAAGTGGATTATATCTCCACCTTTTAAACTCATCCCATAATACGCCATCTCTCACATGCATTTTGTTTTCATCTAAATTGGTAAGTTCATTATAATATGTTGTAAGTTCTTTCTAGGTCAACAGGGAAGGACCAACTCTCACAAGTATGTATGCATCTATACATACTCGCCTACAAACATGTATACTTATTTGAGGACTTATTATCTTCATATAATAATTCTTTAAAGAAATCTCAAGAATAGATTTTTAGTTCTGCAAGATCATAAATAGAAACACCTTTCGATGATGTTGAAATGAGCGAACTTAAGTAGAAGCAAAAGAGCTTGAAAAAAGAAAGTGTTAGATCACATGAATTTGATTCTCAACTTACTTCCTTCTATTTGGTTGAGGAAAATGAGAAGAATGCCACAAGAACTTCTTACGTTCTTCAAGTGTAAAACGATTATAAGACTTATCAAGATACAATATCAACAAGAGAGAGTAATTTTTTTTAAAGATGCTATAAATGGTAAAACTGACTAAATAATTTCAAACAATAATTGAGAATTAGTCGATTTACCACCCGGATCGAAACCTATAGACTGTAAATGGATAGTTGGAGGAAGTACAATTCATATAGTATTTTGAATACCTTTAAAGCTAGGTTGGTGGCCAAAAGGTATCTACAAATGAATGAATATATTATTTTGGCACTATGCACTAATTGCATGAATAATATCAATTAGGATTTTGTTCACTTTAACTTCTGTTTATGATTTTCATATATATCAAATGAATATTAAGACAAAATTCTTAAATGAAGATAAAGTATGAAAATTAGTAAAATCCTTATATAAATTAAAACAAGTACCAAAATCCTTCGTGGATGGGAAGTTTAGGGCAGAAGTTTTGTGCAATTAGTTCATAGTGTCAAAATCCTTATATGAATTAAATATGAGAGTATATTCATTATTTCACAATTCTTTATTGAGAATTTTGATGATAATGATGGTTTTGCTCAATTAAATATGTAGTTAAGGGTTAAATTGCCAAATAAATACAATGTAGATCCTTGGTAGAAATTGAAAATTGTTTACTTTCCGCTATGCGTGATTAAGTAAATTCCCAACAATTTTCTTTTTGAAAACTCACGATATACTCCACGTCTATATTATATGTTCTTTTAAAAATAATTAGAACGATGCAAAGAAAACTCCAATTCAATGTCCATATCACTTATCATTTTTGAGAAATCAACTAAAATTAAAACGATACAAAAAAATTACCATAACTTGCCTGCAAAATCTAAACATATGAATCAAGAAAATGTCCATGTCCATATTTATGCACTACAATTCAGCAAGATTAGAGTATCTCCAATAATGGTGTAACATTGAGAGTAAATATTTTTAAAATTTTTACTTCCTCACTTACACTCCGATGGATCTAAACTCAAATTATCCTCCAATTGGAAGATCTAAATTTACTTTCAGCCTCTTGTGAATGTAAAAAATATAAATTACATCTTTTTTGCTTTTTCGCCGAAAAATACGATTTGTATTTTCTTTACATCTCTCAATTGGAAAGATTTTCGACCACTTTGACCTCATTTGGAGATGCTCTCGTGTGATATATTTAAAAAGAGTCCATATCCACATATTGCATTGAAGTCATCAACTTATTTTAGTGGCTTATTGGTTCACCATACATAGTTTGGACCGGTCAAATGTCACAATCTTTTATGTACGTTGAAACACATTTCTTGTTTGTATGCCAACAAAAGAAAAAATGGTTTTGGACCGTTTTATTTTTTTGTTGAAAAACCCGGAAAATCTCGGCTTTTTCTTCTTTTAAGGGACAGAGAATCGATGGTGAAGGACCCGATCAAAGGCAAACAGGCAGGCAGAAACCCCTTTTATCAGTCATAAAAGATAGATTCCCCCAAAGCCTTAATAATGTCCCATTATGCTTTACCACATAGACAGTCCATTCTCCAACTTTCTTTTTTTTCAAAAAAACCACTTATTCTCTAGTTTTGAACTATTCTTCTTTTGTGGTCTTTGAGAAATTAATGGCTAGAGGGTTAGTTTGCATACTTGAAAAGCATAGAAGCGACTTTGGGGATTGTTATTTGGAGATCTATTAAGCACGTTCTTGAGCGCGCGCGAGTATATGAACTATAATTATGCCATGTGATAAGTAATCATATTTAAGAATGAACGAGGACGTACTTTATAAAATCACATGATGATCGTCTAAATTAAGAATATTACTATCATTAGCACTCATTTACAATTGACACGTGGCAAATAAGAGTAAATCCCTAGTTGGCCCCTATTTCCTAAAATTCATTTTTACTCAAACTTATTTTCAACCATGCATATCGAGAGATTCACAAATTTTTTTTAATTATTCAACCACACATTTCATTAACTTTTTATTAATATATACTAAAAATTTGATATTTAGCTAAACCAAACGACGACTAAGCAATTTTTGAAATATATATTTGGTGGTCATGATTTATTAATGAAGTTTGTTAGTTGTACAGTGCCTAACTTTGTCGAATTCAACGTATCAACAATACGATCAGTATAGAAATACGATAGATCATATGTTTGTCTTAAGCATAATTGCTTATCATACCTATACATTATTAGGGATGCAAACATAGTCATGGGTCCGTGAAAAATTGGATATACCTAATTGGCCGGCTATTATAATTCTAAATTCAAAGCACGTTGGTCCCATTAAGTTTCATTCTAACTTACAAATTACGAATCTATAATTATTTATGGATCACGATATTTTTGGCTGTCTTTAGTCAAGGTTTAATCAATCATAATATATACTTAATTGCATTTAATATGATTAGCTTTTTTTCAAATAACTATGAAAGGGCCCATATGCAGTTGAATTTCTCTCGTGACTCATGGCGTGACCCCAAATAGAAAGCAACTTGTGGAAGTAAAGCATTTTGTCCCCACCCCATCCCTCAAGACCTCGACTCGGCCCCATCGAGTTCCATGTTTACGTTTCTTAAATCTTGTCTCGTTTGAAATGATCTTGCATATTCAAGAATCGAGTTAGAACTGCGTACATCCCGATCCTATTGGTGGCCTCGGCCGAGCCACCCTCGACCCGGACCACTGCCAACCACTTTTAGTGTTCAATAAGCTTTGTTTGACTTTAAAAGTGGTAGCCAGCATAGGTAGGTGGTCACAATCCCATCATTATTATTGTTACCAAAACCAAAAGTTTAAATTCAAATCCTAACGGTCCCTTTTTTCTTTATTCTCTGCCCGATGTTTATTTGGCACAATTTATTTGAAAATTATTTCTTCTCAACTTCGTTTCAATTGCATATTCCCCTCAGAAAATAATTTTATCATAGATTCGTAAACTTTTTTCGACGTTTAACAACATATTCTTCAAAAAAATTATTTTTCACTTCAAATAATTACCCGTAAATAAACTTATTTTTCTCTAAATTGTTCCTTTTTGTCTTTGTCCTTTCAAATGTACTCGACCCTAAATAAATGCTAAGAATTAAATTACTGATATAAAAATTGAATACTCACTGAAATTAAATTATGGGTATTTCATATGGATAGTTGTCTTTATGTGTTTTATAATGTACAATAAAAAGTGATTTTTTTTTTTTGTGAAAATATTAGACACAATTTACGATCGCATTGTGTAGGTTCTAAATATTACACAATGGTATTTACTATTTCTTTGAACACCAAAGGTATATTGATAAAATCCCACAAAACGTTTTTCCCGGGAATTCAAAAAGACGAAGTGAAAAAGCTGTAATGATAAAAGAAGAAAAAAGAAAAGAATTGAAAGAGTAGAATTAAAAGAAAAAGTAAAAGTTTAATAAAGTATTCCTACTTCCCTAGTAAATGGTAAAATACTTGGAGCAATTAAGCTAAGAAATGAGTTAATTTCATCAATAGTCATTGAATTTTGCATTTAATGTGACTTTGACAATTAAACTTTAATTTGTTCAAACTCATTACTAAACTTCAAATATTTTGTTCAAACTACCATGTCATCAATTTGATTCTACATGTCTGCATGACAAAACATAATATCTAATAAAAAATCCTAACATTCTGATGACTTGGTACATGAACACTTCATTATAATAATGACTATCAAAATTTGTAATTAGTGTTACCTTGACAACTGAAATTTAGTTTACTTCGGACTTATCTTTAAACTTTATAAATTGTTTCGTTCAAACTACAAACATAGTTTGGCATCCATTTTTTAACTGAAGATTCTACTTATATATATATATATATCAAGTCATAATATTTAATCGAAAAGAAAAGTGTTATCTATCATTCTGATGATGGAATATCTGTGATGTGATTGTTTATGTGGAATAATGAAATTTGACGATTCAATTTTTATGATAGAAAGGGAGGAAAGAGAGATGTAAGAGATAATGAGTTATCATATCATCGATATTCGTTCATCACGATGATAAATAATATTGCTCAATCGAAAATTCTAAAGGTTTGGTTACTTCTTAACCCACAAAAATACCAAATGGAATCATTGATCTAAATGAAATGTTATGAAAAGTTCAGTGATGATTCTTAAACAAATTAAAATTTACGGACCAAGTAAAACTAACCCCTTTTAAGAAAGTAAAATTAATGCCTGGAATTTGTTATAGTAGAGTAGGAGAACAACAGTGGGATACAGAAATAAATGGTGGAATAGCCCCCCCTCAGTCTCAATCATAAGAGAGAAGCCATTCACGCGGGTACAGAGAGAAACACACACAAACTAAAGAAAATGGATGGAGAGAGATAAGCTGAAAGCTTTTTGTCTCCTCCTGTACCTCCAATACATTGCCATTTGAGGGAGAATTTTGGTTCATAAAAATTCAAGGGTGTTGTGTGTGAGGTGGAGATGGGCGGCGGAGGTGGTGGTGGTGGAGCATCATCTCAGTTAAAGAAAGCGGCCAGGAGAATCTTTGTACAGACATGCGGCTCTTTTTGCCATAGACAACAAACCCATGTTCTTGCTACAGTAACTCTCTCTCTCTCTCTCTCTCTCCAAGAATTTTGTACTAACTTTGCACCATTTTTGTTGACTAAAATACCCAAATTTTCTTCCCGTTCTGGTCTTTAATTAACATTTTCTTAACTGATTAACAAAATGTTAACTTTTGAGATAAATTATGATTTTGCTCTTCAATTTATTTGGCAGGGTTCTTGTGATTCGCCCAGTAATTCTTCTTATGCAAATCCCAAGATGAATTTTTCTTGCAATAAAGCCTCTACAGAAATTGGACAAGCTGATTCAAGCACTGGCCCTTCTTCTTCTAATAAGGTATCTTATTTGTGGTAACATTAGTATTTTTCCTTTATCAGAATGCCTTAAATTCATCTCTAATTGCTGGATACATTTGAAGTATTTTTTAATTGGTGAATCTATTTACGTCTCTATTTAATGCCTCATAATTTATTATAAATGTCCTCATCCGAGTTTTAAATTTTCAAAGTAATTTAAACGGTTGAATTAAATTCTGGAATTTGTAAAATTCTCATCCTAAAATCTTAATTTACACCCTATCTTATACTGTGTTTGTTCAACAAAATCAAGAGGTTGAAATTTTTGAAGTCTTGTAATTGAAATGAAACTTTATTTCACAAAGTTACATAAAATTTGTATAGCAGCATGAATCTATGGAATTGCTTATAGAAGGGAATGTGACATACATTGGATAAATGGAGGGATTGATAAGTTGCTTGAGAACATTAATTAAGCTGAAAAATAGTCCTGTGAATCAATGTGATAATTTAGTCCTCACAAGTTTTCTAGTATATACACGAGTTTTTGCCTCTTATAAGATTTTTATACTTTTCTTTTCTGTTTTCCCTTTTCCTCGCAATAGTTTCTTCTAGTTGAATTGCGAAACATACTTCTATGTATCATGCATTTAAATTTTAGAGACCTTATGCTTTTTCCTTCACTTCTCTGGCAGAATTTGTGCGCAATATGTCTCGATCCTCTAAATTACAGCTCCGGCAGCAGTCCAGGCCAGGCAATATTCACAGCACAGTGTTCTCACGCATTCCATTTTGCATGCATCTCGTCAAACGTTAACCACGGCAGTGTAACTTGCCCAATTTGCCGTGCACATTGGACTCAGCTACCTCGCAACCTAAATACTCGATGTTCCCTCCATTACAACAAGACTGATCCTATTCTAAGGATCCTTGATGATTCAATTGCTAATTTTCGGGTTCACAGGCGATCTTTTCTAAGATCTGCTCGATACGATGATGATGATCCGATCGAGCCTGACCACACGACTGATCAACCCCGTCTCAATCTCTCTCTAGTTCCATCACAACATTTTTCTAGTTCTTCTCTAATTGCAGAATCACCACATGCTGTACAACATTTTCCCACAACCGGTGGAAATTCCTTTCTCTGCTCCACGAATAACAGGGTTTATCTTTGTGTAAAGTTAGCACATCAACCCGCAACTGATTTGGTCTTAGTTGCAAGCCCGAATGGGCCACACCTGAGGCTCATGAAGCAATCCATGGCACTCGTGGTATCCTCACTACGTCCCATGGATAGGTTGGCCATTGTTACCTACTCATCTGCTGCAGCACGCATTTTCCCTCTCAGGCGCATGACTTCATATGGAAAGCGAACAGCATTACAAGTCATTGATCGGTTATTCTATATGGGACAAGCGGATCCAATGGAAGGGCTAACGAAAGGAGTAAAGATACTAGGTGATCGTGTCCACAAGAACCCGGAGTCATGTATCCTGCATTTGTCCGACAATCCATCAAGATCCTATCATCGGTTTGACATGGAAGTTCCAGTTAAAATCCACCGATTCCATGTAGGGTTTGGATATGACACTTCAAATGGGTTTATCATGAATGCATTTGAAGAATTCCTTGCAAGAACTCTTGGAGGTGCGATCAGAGACATCCAGCTGAGGATTGGGGAAGGCGCTAGGGTCGTCAGGATCGGAGAACTCAGAGGTGGTGAGGAGAGGAAGATTCCATTATATTTAGGCGAGTCGGGACATGTTCGATTGGAGTTTAGCTATGTTGATAGTGAAGATGAAGAACACGTGAGGACCGGTGAAACTGTTGTTGGCATAACAGACAAAGGAGATAGAAATGACGGTGCAGATGCCATTCCCATAGGTGGAAGGACCAGCAGTGTTGAGAGTTGGGATTACCACGATCCTTTCATGGCTAGAAGATGGGCTAAACATTTGCATGGCTATAGGCTATAACTTGTGCCAATTCTTGTTGTAATCTTATAGATTTCTTATAACTGGATGTTGATTGGATAGGGTTGTATTAGGTATCTCACCAATTACATTACATTCATATGTCTCCTCAACTAGCAGTAAATGTAATCAATTTTTAATTCACCATAATCAATGTATTCACAATTTCCTACACCGTTCCCTTAGCGTTAGGGTTCCAATTTCTCATCCGTTTTTTTCTAACACACGCGCACGCTCATACGCTTACATACATGCATGCTTATGTGTATATATAAATAAATGGACGCGATGAAACCAAGGTCGCATGGGGAGGACTGTATGATCATGCCAGTACGAGTGCAAGACAACAGCGGAGGATTTCAAGCAGGTGGTATCGGCGGCGGCGGCGGTGAGGAGAAGATAGTAGTGAGGAAATATCGGCACCGATGGCTATTCGTGTAAATTATCAGTCAAGAACCCCCACATCAAGGACTAGTGAGCTCACCGTCTCCTTTGAAGGGGAAGTTCATGTTTTTCCTGCCGTCACTCCTGAAAAAGGTTTAATTTTTTCTATGATTTAGTTATTATTTTCAGCGTTTGAGTACTGGAATTAATAGATCGTTTTATTGAATTTAATGCTTTTGTGCTATTTTTGTGTGTTTCTTTATTTTACTGAAGAAGAATGATTTAATAGATCTGAACGAGTGAATAAATGGATAAATAGATTGACTGACTGACTGTTGGATTTGGATTGTTTTATGGAATTTCATTCTTTTGGCTATTTTCGTTCGTTGTTTGTTTATTTTACTGGTGGTGATTGATTTAATAGTGGCTGAATGAGTGAATGAATGCATTTAATAGAGCTGAACGAGAGAATAAATGGATAAATAGATTGATTGACTGACTTGACTGTTGCATTTGGATGGTTATATGAAATTTCATGCTTTTGGCTATTTTGTGTTGTTTGTTTGTTTTACTGGTGATGATTGATTTAATAGTTGAATGAGTTAATAAATGGATAAATAGACTGATTAATTGATTGACCGTTTCATGCTGTTTCTATGTTGATGGTGATATAGGTCGTTTGTATATATGAAAATTTTATAGGCACAAGCAGTGTTATTACTGTTGGAAATGTCTAGTAGCATACCCAGCTCAGAATTTCTGTTATGAGTCATGACAGAATAACAAGGTATTGGCTATAATGGTGTATGGTTTTTAATATAAATTTTAATGTTAAAAATGTTTTAAGGTAACTGTTAATGTTTCCATCTGAAATGGACTGCAGGCTGTAGATGATGGTTTGAGTCCTCCTATTGTTTCTAGTAGAATTGCATCTCTGGTTAGGTTCCTTGAGAAGCGGAAAGAGGTGCTTTGAGAAGAAGATTAGGTACACTTGCCGAAAAGAAGTTGCTCAGAGGTGAGTTTTATTGACAGCTTAGAAAGTATTATGTGCTGTTCTTTTCATTATGTTGAGAATACTGTCACGGTTGGTTTGTTTAGTTAGAGACTAATGTTGACTAGATTTTCTCGACTAAATTCTGACATTGACGAGAGCAGAGGTGGTCAATGTCGTGGAAAATGGCCACGCCAAGATGTTTTCCGGGCTCAGTTTGCATCTTATCCCAAATCAACACACACAGCCGACAAGCTCAACAACCCACGACTATTTACTCGTTGGAAATTTTCAGTCCGCATTGATCAAATGATTGAATTAATTATCGACACCTCAAAGAAATGGCTAGATCCAAAAACCACTTGGGATAATCGGAAGCAACCTAATTTAATTAGAGATGCTCATGGCCAATCCCGTTCACTTCATGGAGGCTTATAAAGGTTGGCCAATTAATTACCCTACTCGACCCAGCTGTTGGTATTGTTCTTGGTCCACTTATGTAATTAACCTAAGCCTATATATGCTGCATCCTTTCTCCTTCATTGTGTTATTGTCCTCTCTGCCTTTGGTGAAATACGGCCGCTCTCTACTTATCTGCTCCAACCGATTTTTTCTCCTTTTTCTTTATTGCCTTTGTAGCTGCAAAAACACTCTCCCTTCTTGTGTCTTTTGTGGGTACAAACTAGAGCAACCAAAGTTAATAGATAGTGGTGGGTTGAGCCGTCAATGGGAGGTTTTTGATTAGGTCGAGATTAGTAAACTAAGCCCGAAAAATCACCTTCTTGGAGCCATGGAAGTTTTGAGAGATCTTGAATCCTGGTTCAAAAAAACCATCAAACGAACACCACCCGAGGTTTCTTCGACCCACAACTTGCACTCTTTGGATGCCTATCTCACCCACTCCGATTTCCCTTTACGTTATGAAGGACCCTAAATGTGGTGGTGACTGTAATATAGAAGAAAGGATGAAGTAACAATCGTTGCAAAACCGTTTGCCCTCCTCTCTCCATTGCGCACACACACTAGGGAGGTAATGGATATATATTAATTAGGTTAGGTACAAAACTTCGGCTATTTTCCTTAAGTAATTGGGCCTCGATAAATGGGCCATATACCATCTACATAAATGGGCTATCATATCACCACCTAACCAACAAAATCCAACTCAATAACCTAGGCCCTCCAAAAGTGTATTGGTTGTTTCTAGGTCAAGCCAAGCACTATGGTGTCGATAAATTATCCGACATCTATTTTAAATCATCACTCGAAATTTATTGGATATCAAAATCCAACAAATCTCCACCTTGATAGCCAATTAACCTGCAAGCAGCCAAATCACAAAGTTTATACTAACATAATCAGGCAACCAAATAAAATTGGAATCACATACCTTACCTTATGTTTCGAACCCAAAACACATACCAGACCTACTCCATGTACTTACCAAGGCTAAGGTCAAGAAACACCCAAGGAGAAGCAAGTAATCACAGTAATCAATTAAGAGCACATAAATATGCAATAAAGATATAACATAGGATCACACAGATCTTTTCAAATGTGTTCACAAAGAACCTCATATTAACACTAAGTTAATTGTTCAAAATGGTCAAACACATAAGCAACAGATGCGTAAACGACTCTACGAAAAAGATCTCACCACACTTATCATATCCTATTCCGTGTTGCTATCACCTCAAGAACACATCTCCTCTCATCGCCCACCATGCTCACTAGTATGATCACCAGCACATGTCTAACTGGTAAACCATTATAGATCTAAGTCCACGGGTAATCCTCTATGACTAATTCACTTCTCTCAACCTAAGTAGATAATTGGTCTTCACCTAACAGAAGTGATAGAAGCATCACTCTCACACTTCACATGTACAAGGTATTTTACAGACAGAGGATTCTAAACATTTAATCATATCTCCACTCGTAATCCAAATGTCACTCTCCCATCCCCCATGCATATTACCAATGCACTTTCAAGCATCTATACTTCACATTATCAAAAAGACATAGCACACTTATTGCTAATGCATCCCAACCCACTATGTATGCAAACATATTACATCAAGTAATTAGATTGCTCTCAAATTCATGCAAACGCACATATCAAACATATTGAAATGTAACATATAACCATGCAACAGAATTAAAAAATCACATATGCAGAAATGATTACATACAGATACACATGCAGTAACCATGTTTACTCTCAATAAACTTCACACGGGTCATAACTAGACACAGTGGCAACATTCGCCCCATCTATCTCCTCTTCTTCCCTTCTATTATCCTTCTTAAGACTGTCTCTTTCAACATTCCAAAATATCCCAGTTAAAAACACCTTATTTTTGCACTTGCATTAGACCTGCATTTGCCATCAAAAGTTTTGTATATATATAAAAAATTCGTTTTGCCAAATTGAAAAAAAATCACATTTTTTCCATTAGAAAAAAACACAATACAAAATGTGTTAGTCATTTTACAAAAAAAATGCACAAAACACAAAATGCAACCACCAATGACAAGCAAAGTACCGACACAATTCACACAGAATAGTCAAATAAACTTTCCTAAGGTCACGTGCATTCTAATAGTGAAATTTTGGCAACAAATTCACAAAGAATTTAAGGCAAATAATTAACAAATAATTCATAAGTCTAGCAACAGACAATGGTTACCCTCACACGGTAACCTCAAACTAATGTCACCCACACGATAACTTTTAATGCGAAAAGTAAATAATTTCCCTATACAATAGTCGTAACCACAATAATAGAAGGAAAGAATACGACACCGAGCGGACCATCTATGATGGTCGGACTCAAAGCGCCACCAGGTGCCATCGTCGGATCTCATGCGCCGACTACCATGATGTCCCTCGGCCTACTGAGTCCACCGGTGGTCTTAGTTTCTCCAAATAATGAGTTGTTTGGTCAAAAAATGCAAAAAACAGACGATGGGTTTGATTTTCGAACTGTCCAATTTCTTCCCTATTTTTTTGCCGATTTCCAGCTCCAAATTTCAGCCTCTTCCAACCTGTTTTTGCACCAAAAAATTACTGATTTCTTAACACAACATGCTCTGATACCATTTGTTGTGTGGAAGTTTCGAGAGATCTTGAATTCGGGCTCAGAAAAATCATCAAACGAATACCACCCGAAGCTTGCTTGACCCACAACTTGCACTCTTTGGATGCCTCTCTCACCCACTCTGGTTTCCCTTTACCAACCCACAAAGGATGCTAAAGGCGGTGGTGACTACAATATAGAAGAAAGGATGAAGCAACAATGGTTGAATCTCTCAAGACATCACCCTAAAACAGGTAGCCCCCTTCACTTACAAGTTCAAATTCAGTCTTACGACATGACATTTCAGCCTTGTCAAACATGACATCTCTACTCAAAATGATTTTAACCTCTTTTTGGCTTTTATCGCATAACCTGTACCCCTTGATACCCTCAGGGTGACCTAAAAAACATATTTTCTAGCTATATGTTCAAGCTCTCTCGCTCTGACGAGAAAATGCAACATAACCAAAAATTCTAAGTACAGAATAATCTCTCGGATAATTTTTCACGAGTACCACATTCAATGCAGCAGATGCAGTCAAACTAATCAAATAACAAGCAGTAATGATAGTTTCGCCCCAAAATGACTTTGGGACACCAGAACTTAATATCAAACATCGCACTTTATAAAGTATAGTTCTATTAATCCTTTCTGCTACCCCATTTTGCTGAGGAGCGTAAGGAATAATCTTTATGCCTTGTTATTCCATTCTATTTGCACATATTGTCAAATTCAGTGTTATAAAACTATAGGCTATTATTAGTTTTGAAGAACTTAATTCTTTTGTCAGTTTGATTCTCAACTTATTTTTTCCAATTATTGAAATTATGGAAAGTGTCAAATTTATCTTTTAAAAGATAAACTCGTACATTTCTCGTGTAATCATCAATAATAGACAAGAAGTACCTATTTTCACCCGATGTGGGATTACTAGCAGGACCCACAAGTCTGAATGCACATATTCAAGCATGCCTTTAGTTTTGTGAAAGCCCGTGGAAAGAAGTTCTATGATACTTACCAAACACACGGTAATCACAGAATGATAAATCAGATACACATTTTTCATTAAGAAGCTTACGCCCTTAATGCCCACATGTGCAAGCCTATTTTGTCATTTATGTATGTTATTAGCCTTGGTAAAAGAGATACATGAATTTAAACCTCTTATTATTTCTCTAGTAGTGATATAAACATAATTTTTCCTGGTTCCCTTGATGGAAACGAGTGGACCCTTAATGATTTTTAAAACTCCATTTCCAATTTTATCAGTGAAGTCGGCTTTCTCGAATCTCTCCATTGAAATTAAATTTCTAAACATTTCAGGAATGTATCTAACATCTTTTAATGTGTACACAAAACCTGTGTCAAACTTCAAAGTAATATCACAATCCCAGCAACAGTATAAACAAAATTGTCACACAGCACAACAGCCAATTATAACATGAAAGGAACTTTGGAAAAAGCATTACTGCTCATTAGTGGTTCTACATCACTTAACAAACACGAACAGAAAAACTGTGTAGTATTATAGAAAACTGCTTTTCAATTATATTCTACTTAAGTAGAACAGAAAAACTGAGTGTAGTATTATAGAAAACTGCTTTTCAATTATATTCTACTTAAGTATATTCCTTTGTTTCATTGTTTAATTAGTTTTATGTTTCAATGAATCATCTGTCAGGATGCACCGTAAAAATGGCCAATTTGCCTCTGCAAAGGAGATTCCCAAAACATCTGATGATATTTGTGTTTCAGGCCACGACATTTCTCATGCAGAACCAGTGTGAGTATGGAACTTAATCTTCACTTGATAATAGCTGCTTCAACACCCATTTTATCATACTATAAACCATGGCATGTCCCATTTTTATTTTTTGTTATTCTTTTACCATGTAGCATTCTGTATCGTGGTTCGTGGTTGCATTAACTTATGCTTTCCAGCTTTCTTTTGTCATTTTTTCTCTAGAAAATGGAAATGCATTCTTGTTGAAGCTTTTAAGGGAACTGTTACATGATACTTTTTTTCACAAAAGGCTTCTTTTTTACATCTCAAACTTGAAGAGTAGATAAAGAAATCTGTTTGGCAGCTGTTACCATTATATATCGGTCTGTATCATCTGTTGGGTATATCTACTTAGCAACAAGTTTCTGCATCTTCTTCTTGGAAACACTTAGGTACATTAGTTATCTCCCATGGTTGCTCTGCTGCCTAGTTTTGTTATCTCCGAAGAATGGAAATGTTGCGAGGTTCTAGAATATTGATTGATAATAAAAATTAAAACACACCCCAACAAATTCTAATTGACAACCCAGTAGCACTCTTCTTTTATATTTCTGGAATCAGAAAAGTTTCGGAAAATACGAAGCCCCTGAATATTTACGTGTTTTATGGTGACCTTCTCTTACTCATTCTTTTTTATGGACCTCTGATTTCCCATTCTTTTAATAGGTTAAGTAGATGTCTACATTGTGGGGTTAGTGAAAATTCTACTCCAGCAATGAGTCGGGGGCCAGGAGGTCCTTGAACTTTTTGCAATGCTTGTGGACTGCTGTGGGCAAACAAGTTATGGTTGATTCGTCAATTTTATTAGTGTCCTATATATGGAGCCTTTATCCACTTTGATTATCATTTTTAGTTTGAGATGAAATCCATCTATTTTTTGATCTAATCCAAAGAGTTCTAGACCCAATAACAAAGTGACATTTGCAATTTCGATCTTAGCATATTTTAGTATTTACTTTTTGTTACTCCATTCTATTTTGTCATCATTCGGTTGTGTTTTTAGGGAACTCTGAGGGATCTTACAAAGGGACAGAGGCATATATCATTTGATCAAAGTGAGCTATTCTTCTTCACTGGCCTAATAATATTGCGAAGGAAGATTCTGTTTATTTTTCTAATTTTTAGCCTTCACTTTATGGTGCTTAGTATTTAGTTATCATCTGTGTCATAATCAGAGGAGACTTGTATCACTTTCTCCAGCTTCCACTATGTTACCTCATTGTCAAATCACGTTTGACATCCGTATATTCACCAGGAAACTCCTGAGATCAAGCCTGCTGCCATTGAACCTGAAAGTTCCTATCACAAACCAGGATGAGGAGGTAATTATGTGTGGATCACTTCTATTATCATATTACTGGATTAGAGATCTTTGGCGCTGGCTTCAGGAGATATTACTGTGTGGGATATTATTAACCAAAAATATGTAACACTGTAGATATCAATCTGATAATCATAGAGCAATAATATGCTAATTAATTCAAAATGAAATCAAAGTTTTCGAGAGTGACACCGTGCAATATTACAATATTATGATAAGATTGAGCAAAAGGAATGTGCCACAAAATTCAACTATGCAAACAAAGGAACGTCAAAAAATCAAAGTCGTTGATGACCATTGGCCATTTAAATGAAGTGCAATAAAGGAAGTTAATTATTTTTCCTTTGTTCTACTACATTCGTTATCACCATTGTCCAATATCAAGTTTTAAAAAAAAAACAGAAAAACTGTAATTTCTTGTCACAAAACCTTCATAATACAGTGTATAACATGGGTCCCGACATTCTGCCTTTTTGCTATAAAATAGGATTGTTTACAATAATGCAAGGGATAATTGTAAAAACTATACAATGATCTTCATTAACAGATTCTATGAGTCCAATGGTATTAATTTTGAGATTAAAAAAGAGTAAACATCAATAAATTGAAAGTATATTGGGGTGGGTAAAGCCCCTCCGATGTTTTGAGAGATTATCTACGAGTATTGTTGCACGAATCTTCATCTCAAAAGGAGGGAAGCAAATGCTCCTATTCTTATTGGAGCTTCTGATAAGCCACACGTCTATAATCAACCATGTCGCTGAGAAAAATACGTGTTAACAGTAAATTCTAGTCTCTCCATCTTAAAGAATACTAACTTTCCAAAACATCCACACTTGTTCTAAAAGTGGTGTCTTCCATCTAGCAAGAATGCTGGACAGAGTCGTCAAATGACTCTGAAAATCGATAACTTGGCCTGACGCATCCTTCCAGTAACTTATGCATCGACTGTTGGATAAAAGCCTTGAACAGAATTTCGTCCCCCACCATTAGAATCTGCATTTCCATAAAATGGTGAGTGTTGCTCACCAGAATGGGATGACTTGCGGGATTTGGGATTTTTGGACAGAGAAGTATATGATTCACTCGAACCACTGGTAGTAGAATACAGAGATGAGGTTGGAAGACCATGGATTTTAGGCAGGCCCGTTGGATCAGTACTTAAGCTGTAGCCCCTCTCGATTGTATCAGCTTCAAGCGGTAGTTCGTCCAATGTCTACATACAAAAGTAGACAGATCATTAAAGAAGTCTTCAGGACTATGAAGAAGATCTTGACGTAACAGGATATGCAGGACTAGAAAATCATAAATTCGAGACAAAGTCCAAGTCCTTTTGGGAAGTAGAAAACAATAAGAAAATTTGAAACATCACCCACGGTATTTGGTTGCCTAATTAAAAATAACTTCTGCCCACCAAAGATATCCAAAATTATGTTTTCGCAAGGCAATCGGGAAAGATGTGTGTGTGTACTTATATTTCAATCAAGGTCAGAATGAAATCAATAATCAATGGAGCAAATTTCAATTAACAAGCAAGCTCCGAAAGGGGGAAAAAAAAGGAAAAGAAAACAACGAAACATGGGATCAGCCGTTGCTGATTTCCACAGCATGTTTGGCAAATAAGCCTATGGAGTATAAGCCACGGGTCCCCCACAAATGTTTTCTCAAAAATGCATGGGAGTGGGTCCTACACAAAATAAGATACAAATAAGGTAGACCTTACTTATTTGGCTTATTTCAACCCACAAAATTTTGTGGGCCCATGGCTTATTTGCCAAACATGCTTTATATATGCACATCCAGATTCCTGAAAGAACCAGACAATGGTGCTTGCTACCATGTAAGACAAGAAATTAGACATACGAATGACAGAACCTCAACGTGTTTGCTTCTATGGAATTCAAGAATCAAGCATTTACCCGAAAAGCTTGCTGCAGAACCCGAAGGGTTTCTCGAGTACGCTTTCTTTTCATAGCCACCTCGTCCGGTTCCTGTAGCATCTCTTCAAACAAGTTGTCCCTGCTCCATAAATAACATTAACATGTGAGTATAACAATTTATTTAAATGATAAATGTCTATAGTATACAGTATAGTTCAACTAATCCAATTACTAATCAAGACCGAAATACAAAAAGGTCATAGTCTGCTCCTCTTTCGTACACACCAAGATGCAAGTACTATTTAGAAGTTCTGTTTGGACATCCTATGTACCAAACTAATAAAATCTTAAAAATATACCTGTAAAGCTTTTTGATAAAAACATTGTGGAGCTCCCGTTTAGTGTGGTTCACCTGTAAGATGAATAAAAAATAAAAATAAAATTATGGCACACAAAATTATTTTGGGACAATTGAGATAGAAAAGGACACAGAAAGACGATTCAGGTATTTAATTATTCATACAGAGACAACAATGATAGACAAACCACAATAGTATTACTGACAGCTTTACATTTTTTAATGCAGAAGTTGGACTGCAGGCTCTTTCCAGGTAAAACATCCAAGACGAATAATCAACTCTTTTTTCTTAAAAAAAAGAGAAGTTTGTCTGATAAAAAACATGATTCCAAATTCAAACAACATTCTCTCTCTCTCTCTCTCTCTCTCTCTCTCTGGGGGTAATGTGGGTTCACTAAATGTGAATGCTACAGGTTGTGGTGGTTAAATCCATGGCTAAAAATTTAAAAGATAGAAAAACAAGATAAGGAAATCGAAAGTTCACGTTAACAATAACCAATTACCAGAAAATGCATAATTGCTTTAGGTACAGAATCTTCAATGTTCTTCCGAACAATGTCATAATATGACCGTAATAAGAGCTTCGTAATAGCAATCTCAATAGCATCGTCTGAATGAGTTTCTGAAGGCCTCAAGACAGCAGGGGGCTTCAAGAAAAACAGTACAGAAACTTGTTAGCACAGTAACAAAGACATTAGATCTCAACAACCAAATCGAACAAATATTCTAGAGAGGATACTCCATGAACATACCTCTCTCAGATGAATGACCGAAATGCTATGCTCCACGCTCTGAACAGGTTCACTAAATGGCTTGCTAGTTGAATTCTCTTTAACAGATGAGCGATTATCATAGCTGCCAAAAATTGATGATATTCCCCAGGGCGAACTAGTACTGTTTACTGGTTAATCATAAAATATTGCCACATTAGGTCTTTAATGATACTGATTGTCACCGGTGATTCCTAGAGAATCAGGTTGGCCACTAATCCAGAAGCGCAGAGGGGGTGGGGGTGGCCATAGCCCAGCTTGGCCAAATGCAAAAAGAGAGACAACGACAAACTAAACCTTATTCCCAGTATATTTGGGCATAATATCATAAGATATAATTTTTTCTCTAACAAAAAGAAAAAGAAAAATTACCAGGCGGTGCAGTTTTCTCAACATCTGCAGCAGGTCGAACACCCGGTTTATCATGCAAAGACTGAAAAAATAATTAGCATTACAATAATTAAATTCGGAAAGTTTTTTTGTTTTTTGGGTAATTTAACAACACTAGAGACAAAAGAAGATGAGTAGGTTCCAAGGATGGTCCAGCAATAGATAGCTAACCTGCTCTGGAACTATTCCATTCACAGGCCTGGCAAGAATAGCACGAGATTTTAGACTTCTCTCAGAATTTGGTGCTTTGTCTGAATCTCCTGTATCCTAATTAATAAATGCAAATCATAAATTAATCCACAGAATCTTATTAAGCAAACAGAGAGAGATGTGAATAGGTCAGTACAGCAAAGTAAATACTTACTTTCTGCCTGGGAATCACTGCAGCAACCCTCGTGGACTTGATCTGTTGTAGTGCCATTTCTACAGCTTTACTCCCACCAATAAAATTTGGATGAGAAGTGTTTATGTAATCCATCTACAGAAAAAAAAGCACACAATAATTAGATGGGAGTGATCTATAAATTACCAAAAAATCAAAAACTTGCAACAACAAAAGCACTAGTAATTGCAACATAGGTAAAATATTGAGCAAATTTACAATGTTTCTAGCATCATAAATCATGCAAAAAGTAAACAAAGGTTAAGTGTCACCAAAAAAAGAGCCAAAGGAAACATTTCCTGAATAAACTCTAGAATTCAAGAGAGAAGAAGAAGTAACGGAAGGATGAAAAATATATTTCTGATTCAATAAGTTGTGAATAAAACCTAAATCCCCTTTATACAAACTTCTAGCAGATAACAATGAATAGAACAAAACTTCTATCTAATATGAATACTGAATAATCTGACTGAGACTCGTCTTTTTAACTCGTTTTCGACAGGAGTAGACTTTTAGTCGTTTCCTATGACTAATACTTCATTTTTGAAATTTAAAAAAAAATCCCAACACATTAGACATGAATGCACAAATTTTGGAAAGGGTAAACCATCTCATCTAAAAGCTCAAATTCTTAGAGGGAGGCCACGAGTATTCATTTATATTTTGTCTTCGACACACACCTCCCATGCAAGCTAGGTTCAGTTTTTCCCTCTAGACCCAACGTGTACAATTTTCATAAATGGGTAACGACGAGACTTAGAACTTCGGTCTTTTGCCTTATCTTGACGCAGTGCTAACCAAGTCATCTAAAAGCTTAACTATAAGATACGGATATCTATCATTAAGAGCATGCTTGATGTAGATTTTTAGCAAATAAAGTTCATAAAAGTTGGTGGGTTCATGAAATGAGTAGATAAAAGTGGATAAAAGTTGTGGGTAAAATGAAATTTGTCATTAAAAATGAGTTAGAAAGCATTTTAGCAAAAAAAAAAAAAAAAAAACTACATCAAACAGGCTCTAAATTTTGTCTTCAACAAGGTTAAACTCTAATGTGGCAACAACTTGGTCTGTGAAGGACTTATCAGGTTCTACATTATATTGCAAAATCAATTTTAAAAATGATGAAAATCCGTAGGATATGGAATGAATGGTGGAATTTGAATGCTCAAAAGTGTATTTTGCACCCAGAACCTGAACGTGGGAGGGGGTAGAGACATGTAAAAAGGAAAGAGAAAAGGAGATAGGGAATTTGACACTTCATTTTTATTTATTTATTTATTTATTTTTTTGGAAATTGATAGGTCAAAAGTTGTGTACTTCATACCCACATTCACTATGCCTGGAATAGATTGCTTTATGAAATCAGCAAAAGAAACAGGAACGATGAAATTAACAAAATTTCTTGGAAGAAGAATCACTGAAATAGGTTGTGTACAATGGTCACAGATTACCAAGCAGCTCTTGCACTCTATTCATTGAAGGCATAAATTGCTATAATGCAGAAATACAAGAAGGTAAAGCCGTAAAGGAGTCGCATGTACCTCCATCTCAATAACGTGTCCTATCATTGTCTCTGAAGGCTCAAGTCCTTCTCGTAAAAAATTACCTATAACCTCATCCATGCGCTTTCTTAGGACAGGAAACCGTTGCATATCATTGACCATACATCGATGGCTCATCTAAAAGAAACATTCAAGTTAATGCCCAGATGCAAAGATAAATGAACCTAAAAAGCACTAGAAATTTACTAGCAAGATGTACCTTTATTAGCTCGTCATAAATGAACCTAGCACATTGAAGACTTGGATCCAACAAACGAGCTATTTGTCTTCTAATTAGAACTTCAAATGGAACCTACAAGTTTGGTTATATTTTGCATGCCAAAGGTTAGATGGAAGGCCAATTTTAATAATAATAATAATAATAAGGGAAAGGGAAAGGAAAAGAGAAGGCATTCAGATTTCGATTGTGCTACACGTACAAAATGATTTATATAATGATTTACATACACATGATATGATAAGATATGAATGGATCATAATTTCTTCAACCAAAAAACCAAAAAAATTCTTCACTCTCTTTTTGACACCTCATCTCTATATAAACCATTGTGTAACTCCATTGTGTACAAGTACTAGTATTCTTCAGATTTTTAAGGAAATTAAAGATACAGCAAAGTGAAAAGAGATTGTTGGTATTGAGGACCTACTTCCGGCACAAACAATGCAGATTTGGGTCCAGTTGCATTTTGAATGGCAGTGCGGATATCATCATCTGTTAGGTCCTCGCACGGGTCTACCTCCTGCCAAAGTAGGAGAGAATGGCAAAAAACTTAAATCTAGAATTTCATCAATGTCGACAGCACTTAGTAGTGGCATCTATGACTGAACAATAAAACCAAAAGATCGCTGATATTTTTTCTGAGGTAAAGACTTGTGAAGGAATAATATAAATGCCCTTTACAGAAAAATTGTAATTCGTAAACAATTCTCCAAAGCGTCTCCATCAACTGGGGAAGCAAATGCTATTTTTTATTTAATGTTTGAAATCTTTCTTTTTATTTACTTAGTATACCTTTTACCCTCCTGTTTCACAAAATCTTCGCTTTTTCTTTCTCTATCTATACAACTTCCATAGTTACTGTGGTGATGATTTGTACATCTTACAAAGGACTGGATTCTAAACACTCAACCAAATTCACATTTTAAGTAGGAAAACAATTTACAACAGAATTCACAATGTAAGAATTAAGAAATCACGATCCTTGTCGATAACATTCAAATGAATAACACAAACCTCCAAGCTCTTCACAAATATATTTTGGAAAATGTAATGAATTCTTGCTCCACCAGACAGCTCGGATGTTGACAGTTCTTCGTTTTTTCCTTCTACCATTGAAGAGAATGCTGTTTCCAAAAACAAAATGAAAACTCCACTAAGTGCTAGCATCAAGTATAATTATTTTGGGGTGGGATGTCATGTAATTGAAGCTGAAAATTAACAGCGCTGGAAGTTGGTCATGGTCGGATCCTTTACTGGACAAGCCCAAATACTACATTTCTGTTTGCTGTTCTATGTGAACTCGTATTTAAAGTTCAACAAGAAATATTCTTGTTCATATCTTTATTTGCAGAATGTCAGAAGGAATTCTTAATAATAAGAGAAATGCATAACTGGGAAAATAATATGATTATAAGGGTATAATTATAGTAATCCATTTAATTTTTTGTGCTAAAAGATAAGATAAAACGTTCATATGTCAGTACATTGTATTACTATTGTGTTAAAAAAAACAAGGCACGTTCACTTTGGATCATTTATGAGATGAGCCAAGGACATAAACACGAATACCCAAACTGCTAATGAATGGCTCAATTCATTTATAATGAAAGTTATAAAGTTCAACAAAGAATCAACTAAGAACATGAATACAATTGAACATGATTTTTTTGTTTGAATAAAGAAAACAGAGGCCAAGTACCTTCAGAATACTTGGAAAGAATATTCAGTAGCAGCGCTCCTTGACCGGCCTGTTTACCACAAGTGGAGAAAAAAATTAAAAACTAAAGCACCCAGTTGTAAGATTGATACCGGCGGGAAAAAAATGTTAACCACAATGCAAAAAGTCCAAGCTTATTGTTTAAACTGTTTGCCTTTAGCAATGACCTATTAAGGACAATGGACCGGCGAGAAAAATATTTAAGCTCAAAATTTATTATCTATATCTTTGTAAATTTGGAATGGAAGGTTCTTCCACTTAGTATGGCCAATAAATTCAAGCAATAATCATCCAACATGACATAAGAAACCTTTGACTCAGTGATCTCTCCATAGCTAGCGTGCTCCTTTGCAACAGAAACTAATGCCGCACTGATGCGTGACTTCAACCCTGGAAGAATCGTTTTGATGTGTTGTACCAGTATCTACATATAAAAAGGAGAAAGACTATTAAAAATATGTTGCATACAATTCAACTATTGTATTACAGTGAGGTTCATGGCATTTATGTGCAATCCCATGCAAGCTAAGTGACAAAAAGGATATGCTTAGACTGCTCATGTATTATGCAGTAGAAAGCATTATTCTCTGCATACAAGATAGGATATACTAAGGAGAAATATGTTCTGCCAGAGACCATGTTAACCAAAATAAGAGCATTTCCTTAACAAGGCCGTCTACTTTGAAAGTCACGGTACATGAGAATTCATCTCATTCTATGTACCTGGTTTAATTTTTTGGCCAACTGAGGAACCCCACAACGATCAGCAAGATCACTATAAACCTACAGAATATATGTTTTGTAAGCAGAGAGATCGATAATGAAGGACAGGATATCAACTAATAACAAAAGAGTAGGTTATACTGGACGACTGCGAAAGAACTTCTCCTCAGCTATAAGTGCATCCTTGATGCTCCGACTCAACAGTATATCCTGTTTAAGCACAACAATAAACAACCTGTTCAGAATTCTACAAAAAGAAACAAAACAAGGTTATAAGCAAACAAAAACTGTCAAAGGGAAACCAAATATTACCTCCTGACTACGATTCACAACACCTACGTATCCAAGTCGAAGAGGAATCACTTTTCCAAGCAAAAAGTTGCGGGCATCGGTTCCTCTGTCCATAATATCCAGCTGAAGCATAAAAAGCCAGGTTCAGAAAAGCAGAAAGAAATATAAGAACATCAAAAGGCAATTATATGGACGACATCTTCATAGTAAACACATTGCACCTTAGTAATTACACCAATTGTTCGATAACCTGCAATCAGAAACTTAGGTGCATAAGCTTTAGAATCCAACAGCAATAATATTTGGAAATGAATAAAATTGTGTTTGGTGGTAAGTTTCCCGATGCAAAGACGGAACTTACCATCAGGATCGGCCATTCCAGCCATCTGGAGAGCATCTGAGTTGGCTAAATCAGAATTTGCTGGCGTAACAGCCAAAATCAAGCAACTTTGAAGTTTAATATATGACATTATCATTGTTCTAATACGTGCTTCTATGTCAGATGGCTGATCACCCACAGGAACTTTAGTTAACCCCGGCAAATCCACAAGAGTAATATCAAGAACATTTGGTGAAAAAATCTTCAGACGAATCTGCTTGTCTGTAACACCTTTGTTTCCTCCTGCTTCTCTCTCTGTTTCAGCCTACGTCAATTTGTAGATAAGAAACTAGAAGACAACCTATTATCAAAATCTAAAAGAAGTAGGAAGATAAAAGAGTGTGTTAACAGCTAAAGCAACAAAGTTTGTCACTTGCAATGTGATTTCCCTCTGGTACCAACAATGAAATAAACTCAGTATGGTTACCCACTCATTATAGTAGCATTTCAAAGGGTATCCTATACAAGTGTATGATTTAGCACTATTCCAAACAAGATGATATTTCAAATTAGTAGAAAATTCCACCAGGTTTAGAATGGATATTTCCAGTGTGTATGAAAAAGGTCCTGGTCTGGGTGAGCATTTCATAATACAAGTGGCTTTTCAAATAAAAAGCTGACATTCAGATATTTAAATAGGGATCATTTCTTTTCCATTCAAGATAATATTTCCACTTTCAATTAACAGAGAGGAGAAAGGCAGAGGCACCAACAGAAATCTCGGTGTTGTATACATGAAGTGCATGTTAGAAGTACTTAGGAAAAAAGCCAGCTAATTCAATTACAGTACTTAGCTAAACATGCACAGAACCAAGAATATTTACTATGTCAGTGCAACAAACTGATGGATCCAATTTGGCATTTTAAAGTCACAAGGACTTAAATTGTCTAACAACTGCTTTAGATTTAAGACTGCAGTTTGAATTTGTTGTTTGAGGTAAAAAAGAAAACAAATAAACACAAATACACTTTCTCACACCCCTCCAAGTGATTCCCAATTGTCAAGAGACTTGAAAGTCCATATAGTCTCTAAACTCTAAACCCACACTTCTCCTAAGTCCAGGGGGAGAGAAATAAACAGTGACAACACTGTTTGCATATGTCTTTAAGAACCTAGATAATAGGATATCCATTCCACCAGAAATAAACATGGCATCATAGCCGAACCCAACATTACAGCCATACCTGTACACCATGAATGCTTAAATTGTCTATCATTGACTAAAAACCAACTGAAACTCCTCCATTAAAACAATGTTTTCCACAAATAATTATAAACCCACCTTGACGGCCACCAAATAGCATGATCATAAAAGATCAAATTCCAAGTCCGTCAAGACTGAAAAGACTAGAAATACCCTGGCGATTACCCATGCTTACATACATGTATTTTATTTTAATCACACCAAAAGATGCCGAGTTCTTCTGAATAAATTCGCTGAAATTCAAAGCTCATAGCCAACTTCTTCTTTTGAATACCAATTCCCATCCTTCACTCCAAACACTCCCACACAAATAGATTGCCCTTCTCTTTTTCAAGCTCCCAATCATATCCAAACAAAGTATGTGAAACTTTGAACATTTTGATTAAGGGCTACACAGAGAAGGAAAACCAACCTGCCTTACATTTTCCAAATTCTCGGTGCAATTTCACTGAAATTCAAAGCTCATGCTAAACTCCCTAACTCATTTTCAAATGTCTAGGCACATAGTAATTACTATAATTTTCGAGCCACACTGACGATTTAAAATATATAAAAATTTTAAATCCTCGTATAAGGTGCTACTTCAAAAAATAATATATACATAAATCACCTGAATCTCTCTCCTGATTTCATTGAAATCAAAGAACCTCTTCCCCGGTAAGTGCAAGAACTCCCCCCACTCCTCGTCAGTTCCGTCAGCCTTCTTCTTCCTCTGCACGAGTTGCAGCACGAGAGGGCGGCGCGTGCAGATATCATTTCCCCGAGGCAAGAAATCGCGCCCTACGAGCGCCTCCAGAACACTAGATTTCCCACTGCTCTGGCTGCCAACTACCGCCACCTGAGGCAACTCGATCGTGGACTGGCTCCCGAGCTGAGCGAAGATATCCTGTAGCTTGTTCACGATCGGTATCACCGAGTGACCCAGCGCCGCCGACGCATTATTCGACACCTCTGCTTGCTCTTCCGCCATGGAATTGATCAGTGATTATTGATTAACCAATTAACGGATTTAATAGAAGAAATGATCGATCGACTGAAATCTGGGGGTGTAGATTGAGAGCGGAAGCCTATGGAGGAATTTGAATTTTGGTATTTGGTGGTGGGGTACGCGATTATTCCAGTATCGCCTCAAATCTGAGAGAGAATTTAAATATTTTTTAGGGTAAATAGCACCGACCCCCAAACCATTGAACATTTTGACCTGGATCCGAATCTTTGATTTTTAGTATTTGATTGAAATCTCAAATCTTTTATTTGTATGCGCGTGATAACCTTCACGTGAGATCATTTCTTCTCAACATAGTCAGTTTATGTTACAAATACCGATCGTGACTATAGTAACATAATTCTTAGTAACATAATATCACGTGATACTTCATCTATTTTGAACGAATAATTCTATATGTACTTTCTCTTTTACTACATGGATGACTAAAACACCAAGTGACGCCCCCTTATTGGCGTTTTAGTCATCCATATAGTAAAGATTTTAGTAATTCTAACATTGTCCATTTTGAACAGTCAGTTTTTCTATTGAATCACTTCTTACCAAATTTTGAATAAATAATCATTTCACCGTAATTTAATTTAGGATTATTTAACAAAATTTTTTATAAAATTTTAAAAGATTTATAAATTGATGAAATTTGTAATAAAAAAATTTCATAAAAATCATGAATTAATGAAATATTTGATTAAAATTAATTATGAAATTTGACATCAGCGTCTTAATATTTTTTAAGCTATCTCAAATAAGCACGAGGTTGTTTGACTCTATTTTGAAGAAATTATAAATTTTGGAATAGTGATTGATGGGAGAATGTGTGGTTGAAAGATAACGAAAAATTTTAGATTTGTGTATAATATTATTTTATTTGGAGAATGTGGTTAAAATTAAGAAATAGAAAAAAT
>CAIGRB010127162.1:0-17699 GCA_903798255.1 Fraxinus quadrangulata | reverse complement strand
TGGAAGAAATGAATGAAAAATGTGTGGAACGAAGAAAATTCAAAATTTAGGGACCAAAGTGTAAATATTCAAAAATTGATTTGGACCACAAAACGATGATTGAAGATCATATATGATCAATTGAATGCAATTAGATGTCAAATGAGTGAAATATAGTAGAAGTATTTTCAAAAATTAATTTCCAGCCGAAGAAGTCATGCTCTAGATTTTTAGTCTCAACTTGAGACGTATTTTACAGATAGTAAACGTTCGATTTGAAAAAATTGTATATCAAGAAGAATTGTAGCCATTTGAACTACCTTTCCAACGTATTTTGAATAACTTTAATTAGATATCTGAAAAGAATGTTATGACCAAAATACCGAAAGCTACTCAATGACAAACCGAAGCGAACGTGTGTGCACGGGGGCAATTCATGGTGCGTGTGTCACCCTATTTTCCCCAACCCGAGATCCATTTGGTTCTACGGCGCTCACGGTGTTATACCGGTGCGCATGTGGGGGCCATTTCTACAGATGAATCTTTAGTTTTCTTTTGCGATTCGAACTCTTTTGGAAATAAAATTGGACGTAATTTTGACTTATTTACTGGCTCTTATAAGTAGAGAACAAGGGATACACCTTGAAAAAAAACCTCACTTGCCTCTTCATACAAATATTATTATCAAATTCATCAAGAATAAGAGGTTAATTGCTATATTTTGAGGGACGAGATTAAGCCATAGCAAGAAATTGAAGGTCAATTATATTAAGATTTTTAAGAATTCAACATTGGGTTTGAAGATCAACATCTTTGAATAATTTCATGATCCGAGTGATATTTTTCTATTATTCTTGTAATTTATATATTAACATGCTAAGTTAGATCGTTTTTGTATTGGATGAAGATGAACCATATTGTTTATTTGTTTTAATTCAAGACTAGTAGTTTAATTTATTTCTTGCGATTCTTGATTAATTTTGCATACCCATTGCATAATTTAATTGATTGGCCACCAATTAGATAATTAATTGCTTGTTGTAGTGTTGTGAGACTCATAATAAGTTTAGAATGCGGCAGAATTAACGTATGTGCAATAGATGTTAAGAATAATATTTATCACATGTGCAATCATATAAATAATCTAAATTTTAATGTTCTAATAATTCGAATTCGGATTAGGAATAGATTCGGGTCGTGGTTAAAATAGATTTAAGGTGTGTATGAGATTCGACAAATTGTTCCATGTTTTGATTGATTTTTACTATTTTGAAGGAACTGAAACTTGAATACATTGGACAAGGGAAAACACATAACAAGTGAGTCGAAACTTTCATATCAGTCCATCCACCACCTTCAAATATATATCAGGGGAGTACTTAGTTCCCTTCTTTGCACTTAATTTTTATATATTGCCTCTTATATTTTTAGACATTGAGGACAATGTTTAATAAGTTTGGGGGTAGAAAATCATTGAGTTTTTATAGGTTTGTGTGCTTGTTCGAGTGTAAAAAAAACAAAAAAAAATCTATTTTCAGCTTATTTATTTTTGTGTGTGCTTGTGCGAGTTAGATAATTTTTCTTATATGCATATATTTAATAAGATGAAAATTAGGTTAAAATCTTAAGTTGATGGTGGATTATTTAAAACGAGTGTTTATAAAGGGGCATTACACGGATCATAACAAAAAGAAAAAAATATAAAAAATAATAATGAATATATGGTGTTATCTTATTGTAAAATTTCTCTTTGTAGCCTTTATGACTCGAGTGATTAAGTCTGTAAGGGTATCTAAAAATCTGGTGCCCTATAGTCGTTTGACATGGGAGTCAATAGCTGAAAACTCGTTACAAGGGTGATTTAGAAAGCTTAATGGAGAGGAGTCTGCACAATAGTTAAAAAAATAAAATTCTACATGTCTTAATTAAGCCTTGAACACTCATTTGAGAGAATTAGACTTTTGGCAAGAGATTATTAGTTTAATTGATTTTTAGATGTTGAAGCAATAAAAAATAAGGAGAATTCACAATTGTTGATATGTTGAATTGAAATTAGTAAAATCGGACCAAACAAGAGAGTGTAAAAATTAGTATTATATTAAAAATGCAACCTTATATCACACTTTGGAGAAATAGTAAAAATAATGAAGTTTGGGGGTGTGTATCTTACGAGTGAAGAAATGAAACATTTGGCCATAAATGGTCAGGATTTGAATCACTTAATGAATTTATGATGCTTGACATGAATTTTCATATACACATACGTGCGCATCGATTTTGCAATGGATAAGAAGAAAATAATTTTAGCATCGTAATTTTGTAGCAGTTCATAGTTTTAATACATGTATTCCGATCTTGAGACAAAAGGCAAATTATCTAACCATACGTGTGTTTAAAATTTTTGGTTAAGTTATGTTATAATTTTGTTTGATGACAAATAAATATTCAAGTTTGGGAGTGTTTGATAAGTATATTTTGTACACTTATCTAAGTCGTTAAATTAGAGTATTTGTTAGTGATTTGGATGAGTTATAGCTTAATTTTGAGTTAATTACGTTTGTTAGGTTGAACTCAATGCAAATTGGTGGATTTAGAAGAAAGGAACGAAAAACGTACGAAAACGAAGGAAATCAAAAGTTTGGGAACCAAATTGTAAACATTCAATAGTTGGTTCGGAGCACAAAACGATGATTGAAGATCATATATGATCAATTGGATGTAATTGGAGGTTAAATGAGTGAAATATAGTGGAACTATTTTCACAAATCAATTTCCAGCCGAAAAAGTTACGTTCCACATTTTTAGCCTAACTTCCATTTTCGGGATAGAAAACGTTTGAATTAGAAATATATTATTTCTAAAATAATTGTATCCCTTTGAATTACCTTTTTAACACATTTTGAATCAGCTCAGTCGGATACCTTTAGAGTAAGTTATGAACAAAATACCAAAAGCTGCTCAGAGATGAACCTACGTATGCGTGGGCAATTCATGGCGCGCGCCAACACCTTATTTTTCCCAACCCGAGAGCCATTTGGTTCTACTACACGCGTGCATCAATTATATCGGTGCACATGTACATGCCTTTTTTCGCAGGCGAATCTTTAGTTTTCTTTCGCCAGGGAAACCAAATTGGACGGAATTTTGATATATTTTCTGACCCCTATAAATAGAGAAGGAGGGCTACACATGAAAAAACCTCTCTTTCTCTTCATATGCCATAGTTTCATCAAATTTATCAAGAACAAGAAGTCAATTATTATATTTTGAGAGAGGAGATCAAGCCATAGTAAGGAATTGAAGGTCAATTACATCAAGATTTTGAAAAATTCAATCGTGAACTTGAAGATCAGCTTCTTTTAATTTATTTCATGATCTGGATAATATTTTTCTATTATTCTTTCTGTAATTTATATATTAACATGCTAGGCTAGATCCGTTTTGTATTGGATGAAGATGAACTCTATATGTTATTATTTTAATTCAAGACTAATAATTTAATATATTTCTTATGTTTCTTGATTAATTTTGCATACCCATTGCATTATTTAATTGATTGCCCACCAATTAAATAATTAATTGCTTATAATGTTGAGAAACTCACAATAAGTTTAGAATGCGACAAAATTAACATATGTGCAATAGATGTTAGGAATAACATTTATCACATGTGCAATCATATAAATAATCTAAATTTTAATGTATTCTAATAATTCGAATTCGGGTTAGAAATAGATTCGGGTCGTGGTTAAAATAGATTAATTTGTTTTGAAAAAAGAATTAATTACAATAAAATTATCGATTGTCAAGAACTCATGAACGAATTACAAATCAAGAATTGAAATAGATAGCAATAGGCGGATTCGAGATCCAATACAATCATTATTAAATTGATAAAAATCTCATTTTTACAGTTTTCTTATATTAATTAAATATAAAATAAAATCAAACTCTATTTTATTTACACAATTCGAATTCCATACATAACTAGTAAATTTGGATTGAATTTATTCCCTGTGGTCCATAACTTTCAACTCATCAATACTATTTCTTGTCAACGATCTTGTACGCTTGCGAGTTTTGCATGAACAAGTCCCATAAAATGTATGGACAAAAAATGAATATAAACAATATGGCTAAAACAGAGGAAGATTATATTTGCATCACAACATTTGATAATTGTGGTACTTATGTCCTCAATTATTATTATTTTTTTGTCACATTTTTACCCTCAACCTCCTATTGGTTAGCACATCTAGACCTTAATGAAAGCTTCCGTTAGAAAAATCTACCAGGAGGGTGTAAAATTATTTATTTGTCTATCATATAGATAGGCAAATGCAAATTAAGTCGGTGTTGTTCAGTTAACATCACTTGCTGCTCGTCGTGGGTTTCAATGTCAGTGACAACATATGCATCTGGATAGTAACACAACACCATTTGTGCAGTACCTCTGAGGTGTGACTGGAACCAGATTAAATTCACTATGGTCTCTGCAAAGATAACAGATTGTTCTTGCCTGATTAATGTAGTGGTGGATCTTTTTATTTGAAAAGCTCTCAGGCAATGGTGAAATGAGAGAACATGACCTACCAGTGTGAGAATTGTTCATCTTCAATCTAGTAGCGGTGGCTGTTTAGACTTGAACATTAGAAACTGAAAGAATCCTAATGATGTTAAAGGGTATGGCTACTTATAGTAAGAGTAAGATTTATTCTACTAATTAACTTCGTGCAATCTATGCATAGTATTAGAATAAGTCTCTTGCATGTAATATCATTCGTTGAAAGAATCGCCACTAGTGTGATAAACAATATCACTGCAAGACTACAGAAGTTATCTCCTACTAATGAGACGTGACTTTGACACTCAAGACTTGGACATATGTTATTGACAGAATTAAAAAGTGAAAGATAAATCATCTATGTTCTTTAGAAGCGAGATTTTTTTCAGGTTGTGAATTTTATTTGGAGAATTATATGACCAAGGATTCCTTTTTGCGTACAAGGATATAGAGCTGAAGATGTCGTGGAATTAGTATATTTTGATAGATGTGGTACGATCGAATACCTACAAGAGGTATTCATGAGTACTCGATCACCATCTTGATGTTTAACCAACATTAGGATTGATGTCTCGAAAGTTTTTCATAGATTATTAAAATGAGGTTGAAGAACAACAAGGAAAAGTATTAGAAACTACTTACTAGACAATGAGAATGTATTCCTTCTATAGTTGTTGTAGTGATAGTTGTTGTTAGGCAAAACTCAATTGAAATTCAATATATGAAATCTGTAAATCACAAGACAATAGCTTTATCGAAAAGATAGGATTCAAGTAAGCACACCAGAACTTAACATCATATATCTAGCTTTATCAAGTAAGGTAGGATTCATTCTTTCAACAACTCGATTTTGTTGGGGCTTGTACTGTCTTATGTTTAGTTATGCCAAATTCATTACACAGACCATCAAATTTAGCATTGTAAAACTCGAGACTATTATCAGCATGTAAATATTTTACTTTTTATATGTCTAGTTCTTCACTTTAACTTTCCAATTTTTAAAGTTCACAAAAGTTTCATATTTATCTTTCAATAAATAAATCCACACACGTATGGAGAAATCATGAATAATAGATAGAAAATATTTGTTACCATCAAAAGTGGGATTGTTCCATGGACCCCACAGATTAGCATGAATCTATTTTAGCACTCTAGATTTCTTGTGGTGCTAGATACAAATGGCATCCTATTATGTTTATCAATCACACAATGATAGTAAAATGGAATGTCAAACACCTGATCCTTACCAAACACACCCTTATCGTTAAGGAACTTAAGTCCATTGATACTAATGTGAGTTAATCTATCGTGCCACTTCTGTAATTGATAAGTGTCAGTGATAGTGAAATTTAATACATCCATCACTTTAGCATGCGTTATATATATGCAAAGCATCTTAGTGGCCTTAAAGGCTCTAAGTGCTCTTTTTAACATTTTTATCACTCCCTCACCAAGCACCAGTGAAACCAATATGCTCTAAATCCCCAACAAAAATCAAGTTCCCACCCATAAGTGGAATGTACCCAACTTCTTTTAATATACGAACAAAACCACTATCAAATCTGACAGTCACACTACCTACACAAGTGTTCTTATATACAACTCCACTCTATGCAAAACTTGTTCATGTTTAGACTCATGCAAATTATCAAATTACAATTTATTTGATGTAATATGAAAAGAAGGACCAAAGTTAAGAATCACTCATGCATATGGGAGTTCATAGATAGGTTAATTTCGCCTGGTTCAGTATTTATGACATGTAAACCTCACCATGTTCACCTTTTTGGGACAACAACATTTGCCTAATTGGATTCACTACCCCTCTGATCTTTTAACATTTTTTTTCTCTCTATGGTACTTATTACCTTAGTTTCCTTTCCTACAACCATAACATTTCCTCCCTTTTCCTCTCTTTGATTTGGATCTACCTCTACCCTTCTTCTTGCCACCACCATTTTATCCTTCACCATCCCTAAAATGAGATAATAGCTTTATATTCATCACATACCTTGTCACCACTATTAGTAATATCTTGCACAAGTTTATTCAAAATGTCAAGATTGTCATTCAATTCTTTTAAGGGATCAATTTTAATACTAAAAAAACTTCCAAGTAGGAAAAGTTTATTAGGGGTAAATTGTGTCAAGTAAAGTTCTTCCAACTTTTTTAAAGATTTTTAGTAGAATCATGTTTACCAACTTTTTGCAAATCAAAATCAGGTAAGTGCAAGATAATAGAGGTATATGCTAGTTCATCCTATTCTTTTTTCTGATCCTTAGTCATAGTTGTGGAAAATGATTTATCAATAGTTTTTGAAACTTTTTGTTGTACTAAGATCACTTTCACCTTTTGTTGCCAATAGAAAAATCGCATTTATCATTAAAGATACCCAAATCAAAGTGGTGCATAGACATCTTAACAAATAAGACACATAGCACGCAAAAAACCTTCAAAGAAATAACCACAAAGAAAATATCCTAGATGTTGCAAATATATGTTGATCTAAATTCCTAGGGTTTTGTTAGAGTAGTGACTTAGTATCAAGGGAATTGTTGAGCGGGTAAGGTCTAAGTAACAATTCTAACCATTAATTAACTCATCAACAACTATGGAATTATGTAATAATCAAAAGATATCCAAATTAAGATAAGATCACTGATAATGGGCAAATAATCATATTTTCTAGCAACAAGCAATGATTATCCCACACGATAACCCCAATCATATTGAGCACACCTATAGTCTGCTATTGCAAAAATATAAAAGTAATCGTCTAACTTACCAGAGTAGACCTTTTTGTGGTCTGTAACAATGAGATATGCAAATTTAATTAAGGACTCAAATCCTTATTTACAACATCAACAAAGTCATATTACAGAAACACGCTTTCCAAGTCACAGTAATTTCACATATTCAAAATCAAACCACGCAAGAGGTAGCCGCACCTCAAGTTTGGGTCACATGAGATTCGATACCATTTTGTAGTGATAATTGTACCTTCAATCGATAAATCAAACACAAAAGTTTGGAAAAAATTAATTGAAAATCAATATATGAAATTAGTAAATCACAAGACAAAAACTTTCTATTCGAATCACTTTTACTATCGTAGATAGAGGTTACGAAGCTCAGATCAATGGTCCAAAATTACACAACAACGCCACACAAGATTGACCTACGATTCTCATTCAACCCATAAAGGTATCACCCAATTGAATCGTATGAAGAAAATGTCACGAGCTGACTCTATCAGCAACCTCAGTACAGCTTTAAAGGAGAGATGAATGAAATCCAACAGCTCAGAAAATAGAGATTTCCAGCTGAATTAGTAACCAATAAAAGATAAAATAGAATGGGAAAGGGGAAAACGGGAAAATAAGAAGTGGAAATAGATAAAGAAACAACAAAGAAAGCAGAAGCAGAAGAAGACTGGAGAAGAAGAAGAAAGAAGACTAGAGAAGAAACAGCAAGAAGAAAACGTGGAAGAAGATTGGAGAAAAATGGGCTGCAAGCTACAATTCAATTTAATTCCAACTTTCCCCTCCAAGGCTATCAATACAACCATATATATAACAAAACAATCACCCTAAAATTAAAGGCTTGGGCTAGCCCACTAATAATACAAGCCCAAAAGTAAATGAGCCAAGTTAGCCATGACATCCATTCCCGTTAAATTAACATTGTCCTCAAGGTTCAAAGTCGAGATGTATTTTTTGTATGTTGTTAGCAGCTGCTCATTCTCTTCAACACCCTTGGATTAAGCAGGTAGTGCAAGGTGACATATGCCTGGTTAACATTATATGCACCACCCTCAACTAGCACTTCTTTAATCAACTTCTTACTTCTTGATTTCTAAATAAAAGGGGGTCTCTAAGACCTTATTTTGAATGGCTGTTCTCCCTTCTTCAATGGAATATGGTAGTCATGTGACCTAGGAGGAGGTAACCTTGTTGGCTCTTCAAACATCTTTGGAAATCTTTTGATGACCTCTAACACTTGCTCAGACATATCCTCACCCTTCTCCTCCTTGATATGGTATAATTGTCCAACTATCCCATAAGGATCCTTTCTAAATATTCTTCCCATCTCCTTAATCTCCATCATCTTGGCAAGATATTCAAACATTCTACTCTTCAATTCTATCACTTCACCATTCACTTCACCATTACTCTTGAATTGGATGCACCATTGTACAAAATTAAATATAACAGGACCAAATTAGCACATCCAATTTACCCCATGTCACTTCCAGTCAACTTAAGGGTTCTGAATTTGAACTGAAATTACCAATTTTGCATCTCCCAAACCACTGGCTGACATAAGGTGTTACTCTCCAGTTTATCACCATTGGCTACTTTCACTATCACTTTGCTAGTTTCATCGGCCACATATTTCAGTTCTTTGGCTAAATTTTCCTCAACAAAACTATGAGTATTCCCACTATCAATGAGTATGGAGACTTTCCTCCCTTTAATCACTACAGGAATTCTAATGGTTTGGTGTTGCCACCTCCCAACTAATGCCTTCATGGATATCTCCATGATCTCCTCACATCCTGATTCTCCTTTAGACTCATAGCCTTTATCTTCATTTGGTCCCAGTTGTTTAATTTTGCTAAATATCTTAACCACTTCTTCCTCGATAGTTTCTGAAAACCTCCTATAAAGCTCATCAGAAAACAAGTTCTAATTTGCTCCAGGGTGATTGGCAATGAATCCATAAAACCATATATAAGCCTTCCCTTCCAAGTACTTCTCAACCATTCCTAGCCTTAGTTCATCAATAATCTGATGGAGTTGGAAGTAGTTTCTAGCTTCCATCACCCATTCTCTAGGTCTTTCTCCTTCAAAATAAGGAAAAACTATTTTGGGTAATTTGGCATTCATCCTAGCCTCTCTAGCTCCACTAGTGTTTCCAAAGTGATGGTTACTTCCAATAGGACTACCACTAATCGAGATGGAATATCTAACCCTCAACTTGCTTCTCCTTGTGGTTTGCCCTACTCCCATTTATGTGAGCCATCATATACACGAAAGAATCATATTTACTGTTTATTTTCCCCATCAATTGCTCAATCCTTTCCTGCTTAGTGCAAATGACTTTCAACTTTTCCTCCCATGATTTTGTAACCATACCCAAATCTAACACATTTCTGTCTAACATTTTTAGATGATCTTCATTTGATTTGCTTCTAGTTTCAACCATACCCATATCACGTTGCTGCTTTGATACCGTTTGTCATGGGCTGACTCCACCTGCAACCTCAGTACAGCCTTAAATGAGAGATGAATGAAATCCAACATCTTAGAAAATAGAGATTCCAGCTGAAATCAGCTGAATTAGTAACCAATAAATGATAAAATAGAATGGGAAAGGGAACAAGGGAAAAATAAGAAGAGGAAACAGATAAAGAAACAACAGAAAAAGCAGAAGCAGAAGAAGACCAGAGATGAAGAAGAAAGAAGACTAGAGAAGAAATAGCAAGAAGGAGATGGGGAAGAAGAGTGGAGAAAATGGGCTGCAAGCCACTGTTCAATTCAATTCCAACGTTCCCCTCCAAAGCTACAATACAACCGTATATACAACAAAACAACCACCCTAAAATTAAAGGCTTGGGCTAGCCCACTAATAATTAATGGGCCAAGTTAGCCATGACAAAAAATAGGCAAGAAACAGTTGTGAAGAACAGGCAGTGGAGGTAGAAAGAAGTCAAGAACACAAAGGTTGCCGATAGAGGCTATTGGCGACGGCAAAAGTCTGTAGAGAGCAAAGAGGAGAAAGCAAGACACGAAGAAGGTAAAGAACCAAAAGAAAGCAGCAGCAAGTTCTAAAAAGTAGGGGCTCAAAGGAAAAATCGTGTGTTATGTTAATATTTCAATTAAGGCTACATATATGTAGGTGGTGGTAGTTTAAGCTAAAATGGGTCAAGGGCAACGAGTCAAGACCTTAAAATCCTCAGATTGTCCAAAGTAAGAATCTTGGCTCGTCTCTGTATTTTGGGCTACCAAATAACTAAAGACTCAAGATTTTATATTTGCTCTCTATGGATGGATATAGAGAAAAAGTCGATATAGAGAAAAGAAAAATAAAAAGTTGTATTATTGTAACAAATAGGTCGATGGGAAAAATAAGACTCCCCGCCTTGGAAATGAGAAAATAGACTAAAAAGAAAATTGAATCAACAAAAAAATTATGAATAAATCCATTTACAATAATGAAACAAGTCAAGAAATAATTAATAAAAAAAAATCAAAATCCAATTGAGTTTATTTCGACTATAAAAATGTCACTTATGAATCTTGGCTTGTCTTTGTATTTTGGGCTATCAAGTGTGATCTCGAGTCGATATAAATTAATGTATTCAATAAGATCGGTTTCTAATGAAACCAATGAATATAATTTCGACCCGACTAATCATCATTGTCTCGGGTTTATTTGGTATCAAAATAACTAACAATACTCAAAACAAAGAAGAAAATTAGTTAGCACAAATGCAACCTTCTTATAGAACAAATATATTTAAGAATGTAACACTTGAAGCACGATACTACTCGAAAGAGAGTGGGAAATGCACCCAAATAGCAAATCCAAAAGTAGAGGTTGAGCTTATTGGTTAGTGAAAATAGAAAATTAATAGGGTAATTGATCATAGTGAGAGTGATGGACCGAACCTTGCCTAAAGCAAGGATGCCTCTAACACTCCCAAAAATGTTGAGAATTATAATTTTTTCTCAAAGTGGAGATATTGGAGAAAATGAAGATATAGAGGTTATATAGCCAGTAGGAGCCGCAATTCTAGATCAACTATTACTTGGATTAAGTAAAGGGTTTATCAAAAACTTGCAAGGTGTTTGTGATAAAGGAAATTCCTAAAGTTATGATTTTCCATTCTAGTACACAGTCAATTACTCCCATTTCTTTGCATAGTCAATTACTATTTTCCTTATGTATGTAAATCAATTCCTAATTATGTGTTTTCTATTATTTAGCTTTTGACTACCTATAAATAATGTTATGTAACCATTGTAATACAAGCCATAATATTTCTCTCCTCTTAATTTCTTTATGGTATCAAAGCGACAGTCTTTCATTCCCTCACATCTTCACTGCACCTCCAACTATGGCCAAAAAAATAATCAACCTACAATTCTCAATGCCCAAGAATCCACCAAGCCTCTTACCAATATCAATATCAACAATTCTGTAAAACTCACATCTACCAATTATCTCTCTTGGAAACTTCAGATGGAAGCAATTCTGATTGGATATGATATTTACAAGTTTATAGATGACTCTCACATTTCTCATGCGTTACAATCACTGCAAATAATGTCACTACTCCTAATCTAGAATATCAAATATGGTTACGTCAAGACAAACTGATCTTTGGTACTCTTGTTGGTTCTGTAGCCATGTCTTTCATTCCTTTCATATCTCAATTACAGACCTCCCGTGATGCATGGCAAGTTCTTGCCAATACCTATGCCAAGCCATCACGTGGCCACATAAAGCAGAATAAGGCGCAAATAAAGAAAGCCAGCAAGGGCACTCAAACAATTTCTGATTATATGCAGTTTATTAAAACTCGTGCTGATGAACTTGCTGCCCTTGGCAAACCTATGGATCATGAGGATCTAATCGAGAAAATCCTCGATGGTCTTGATGATGATAACAAGTCCATCATTGATATTGTTAATGGTCGTGACACGATGATTTTATTTGACGAGCTACATGAGAAGTTAATCAACAAGGAACTCTCGACACGGGAGCAATCTTTTTGCGGGGTCAGACTAAGGATGATGTGTACGAGTAGCCATCTTCATCTACAAAGTCTTCCCCAATAGTGGCTTTCTCAAGTGCCAAGACCACTTCGTCTGAGTGGCATCATGGATTAAAACACCCATCGTCTTCCATTTTCAGGTACATTGTCTCCAAATTTCTACTAAAATTTTTGAGTCCTTTACATTCTAATTTTAATTGTAACTCGTGTCAACAATCTTTTGTAATTGAGATTTCCAACTAATGGCAGTACCACATAAGGTATAAAAATAGGATGAAGTTGATTTCATATTATCTCTATCACCAGCAAAGTCTGAATCAGTGTACCCCTTTAACAAAACACCATCTTTATTTGATTTAAACACTAAGCCTAAATTAGCAGTACCTTTCAGGTACCTTAAAAGCCATTTTAAAGCATTCCAGTGATCTTCTCCAAGATTACTCATAAATCTGGTTAATATACTAATGCTATGAGCAAGATCAGGCCTAGTACAGATCATTAAGTACATGACAGAGCCTATAACATTTGCATAAGGTATTCTGGACATTTTGGCATATTTTTCTTCAGTTTTAGGACAACATTCAGAAGATAATTTATAGTGATTAGAAATGGGTAATTCACAGGTTTGCTATCATACATATCAAACTTTTTCAACACTTTAATCACATAATCATGTTGGTTTAAAAACAACAAATCCTTTTCTTTATTTCTAACAATTTGCATACTCAGAATTTTCTTGGCTGCCCCAAGATCTTTCATATCAAACTCAGTTTTTAACTTCAGTCTAATAGATTCAATTTTACCTTTATCACAACTCGCAAGCAATATATCATCCACATAAATGACAAGATATAAAGAATTTTTACCTCCATTACCTTTGCAATATAGGCAAGTATCATATTGACTTCTTTTGAAGCCCAGTTTCAATACAAAAGAATCAAATCTTTTGTACCATTGTCTGGGGGCTTGTTTTAGCCTATACAAAATTTCTTTAACAGACAAATAATATTATCATAATTACCTTTCTCAAAACCAATAAGTTGTCTCATGTAAATAGTTTCATTAAGAAAGTAGTTTTAACATCAAGTTGATCAAATTCCCAATTAAATCGAGCAACAAGAGCAAGTAAGCATCGAATAGTAGTGTATTTAACTACAGTTGAAAAAATTTCAGTGTAGTCAATGCTCTCATTTTGAGTAAAACCTTTAGCTACTAATCTAACTTTATATCTTATGTTATTACTACCACATTCCCCATGCTTGATTTTATAGATCCATTTACAATCAATAATTTTCTATCCTCTAGGCCTTTGTACAAGTTCCCAAGTTTTATTTTTAAACAGAGAAGCCATTTCTTCTGCCATAGCAGATTTCCAGTGTTTATTGTCTTTGCAGTTGATGGCATTGTCATAGGTGTTTGGCTCATTTTCAAACTGTTCTTGATAGGTAAACAAAGAAACAAAATTTTCATTGTCAAATCTGGTGAATGGTCTGATCAGTCTTCTCTCTATCCCTTGTGAGTTGATACTCATCAAGAGGTAAAGGGGAAGACACCGATTGGTCAATGTTCTCAGGTTGATCAGAATCAATTTCAGGTACATAATCAACATTATGTTCAAGGTTTTCACTAACAGGTTCAGAATTATCCAGGGTATTACTGGATGACTCTACCTTAATTTGAACATCATTTTCAGTTAAAACATTATCTTTTCCTTCAACGCAAGACATCAATGATTCATTGAGAATGACTTCTCTTCTAATTATCACTTTAAATCCTTTTTCAAATTTAACCCATAATCTGTACCATTTAACCTGTTAATCATAATCCAAGAACACACATTTAAGGGATCTAGGTTCAAGTTTACTAATGTTTTGATGAGCAGATGCAGCACAGCCAAAAACTTTCAAGTAAGAATAATTCACAGAATTATTAGACCAAACAGCTTCAGAAACAACAAAGTTTAATGCACTTGTGGGACTTCTATTAATCAGATAGGTAGCAGCTTTAACTGCTTCACCCCAAAACATTTTAGACAGACCAGAACTCAACAACATGCATATGACTTTATTTAATAGGGTTTTGCTGCGGTGTATGAGTAACAGTTCTATGTCTCACAATACCATATTCCTTGCAAAAATTGTTGAATTCAAAGTTACAGAATTCTAACCCATTATCAGTCCTCAAGATTTTTATTTTTAAATCTTTTTGATTTTCAACCTATGTTTTCCAATCTTTAAACACAGAAAAAGTCTCATCTTTAGACTTCAGTAAAAATACCCAAATTTTTCTTGAGAAATCATCAATAATAAGCAAATAATATTTAAAACCAGATAGTGTAGAGACGAGGCAGGACCCCACAAGTCAGCATGCAAGTACTCTAATTTTTGCTTAGATTTATGTGTTCCAGTTGGAAAATGAAGTTTAACCTGCTTCCCTATAATGCATTGTTCACAAGAATCAAAATCACCAATGTTTAATTTTTCAAAAACACCTTTTATTTTCAGAAAATTCAAACCCTTTTTTCCAATGTGACCAAGTATTTTATGCCAAAGTTTTGCCAAAGTGAAATTTTCTGGTATGGCAGCAGTAGTTAAACCCAACAAAGGTTTAGCATTTTAGTAATACAAACCATGTCTCTTAGGGGAAGATATGACCAAGTCACTTTCCTTAAGAATTTCGATATATCCTTTCCCCATATTAATGTTAAACTCTATATCATCTAACATGCCCAAGGACACCAAGTTCCTTTTTAAATCTGGGACAAATCTAATTTCTTTCAGAACCAAAATATTACCATTTTCCAAAAGAAGTTTAACAGTTCCTATTCCACTTATTTTGCAAGCATAGTTATTTTCCATAATAACTTGACCTCCACTGGTTTTAACAAAATCAATGAAATAGTTTTTGTTGGGGGCACATATGAAAAGAATAGCCTGAGTCAAGTATTCACTCATCACTTAGTTTCCTTCCAATACTTACAAGAACTAGACCATTCTCAATTTTGGATTTGTTATGAGCAATGACAGTATTTCCTTCTTCAAAAACTTTCTCTCTTGTTTCATTTTTCTTTTTAAAACAATCTTTAGCAAAATGATCAATTTTACCACAATAGTAGCATTTCTTGCCCTTGGCATTATTCTTGGTCTTATTCCTTTCAGTCCACTTTTTGTATCTTTAGAACATTTTAGACGATAATCAGATTTACCAAAACTTTTTCCTTTTGTTAACAAGTTTATCCCAGTGTGACTAGTACTTGACTCAGCCTTAATCTCTTGTGCCTTATTTTTCAAAGCATTGATTATAATGTTAGTTGTAAGTTCATCTCTACCATATTCTAAGGCAACCTTAATGTCCTTATACCTGTCACTTACGGAGTTTAACAAAACTACAGCCAATTGATCTTTTGAAAGCTTTTCATCACAATTGGCCAAGTCTTGGGTAAGTTTAGTGAATATGTTCAAATTTTCATCCAAATCAACTGAAGGATCCATTTTGAAAGAAAAGAATTGTTTTAAAAGAAAACATTTGTTGGGAGTAGTTTTGGTCACATAGGTGGCACGAAACTTAGTCCATAATTCTGCAGCAATTTTAGTTTCACCTATATTTCTAATCACATTTTCTGACAAATATAAGAAAATGGTACTTCAGGCCACTTCTTCAAGTTCAACTTTCTTAGAAGGGATAAGATCAGCAGGCCAAGAATCATCAAGAGCTTTAACACATCTCATTTGCATCAAAATAGTTTTCATTTTCTGACTCCACAAGTTAAAATCAATTTTTCCATCAAACTGACTAACTTCAAATTTTGTAGAGGCCATGTTAAAGTCAAAAACAGCCACACATACAAATGACAAGAACACAGTATGCAAAGACAACAGGAGATCACAGTAGCTCACAGATGAGAAATCACAATAATACACACAGTAGTACAAGATATTCAAACAGCAATTATCAACAAGGAGTATGCAGACCAAGATTCAAGATAATACACGATAACAGAGATCACAAAGTATGTTTCACAGATCACTCCGGCAAGATTCTCCAAGAACACACCCAAACTTGATTTATAGTCTCAAGGGGGTTTCAACGATGTTGGGTAAATCAAGGGTATGATCAAGAAACTCTAATTTTAAAGTAAAACCTTTAAAATTAGAAGATCTCACCAAGCGAGTTTAAATAAACTCGATTTCTTGTGATAAGAGCAAACTCAAATCCTTCAGGATCTGAAGTAGATCTGCCTCCTTCTTAAAGATCCAAGTAACTTGTTCAACCAGACCAAGCTCTGATACCACTGTAAGACCCAGACCAACACACGACATGAGAATCGAAGATAATCAATAACCAAAACAAAAAGTAAAAATGTAGAAATTAAAAGATAAACGCAAGAATTATTTTGACCGTAGCCCCGGAGGTTTAGTGACTACTTCTAACATCTACATCCCTCGTTGAGCATCCACAAAAAGGATTATGCTCAGATGCACTAAATCAGCCACAAAATGACAATGAAGATTTCAAATGTTAGAGAGAAGAGATATGAGGCTTATTTCTCAAGATACAACAATAGATCTGACCATATTCACCAAAAATCACCAATTAACCCTTCGAATACACATTGAGTAACAAAACAAAGAAATCACTGAGATCCTCACAGCATTTATGCAGAATATTACAATCGAAGGTTGATCTATCTCTCACAACACTTTAAATCAGAGATTTAAAGTAATACAAACAAGAATCATCAAACCCTAGCCTCTTCTCTCTTTTTCTCTCTACTCACAAAAGCCCTCGAAGTCTCCAGAAGAGTATCAAGAATGATCGCTCCAGTCCAAGGAGTCTCCAACCCAAGTATATCAAAGGTCCAAGCATCCAACAACCACCAAATAGCCACGTGTCATCAATCCATGTAAGAATACTTCAATTAAAAGAAGCGTGTTTGCAAAACACGATTAAAGGCCAAAAGCTAGGAGCACCAAATGGGTCGGTCCAAGTCCAACATCGTGTATTAAATTTTGATGACATTCCACTCACAATAAATAATGTAGAGATGTTGTCATAAGTGAAAGTGGAGTTGACCCAACAGTTTTACATGAAGAACTTGGATGAAGCTAGTTGAGTTTAGGGATCAAGATTGTCACCTTCCCCATCGGTTCGTCCTAAATCTGAGGTACCAAAAGATGCCACGCTGGCAGAAGTGCCACGTCGGCGAACGCCACGATCTCGAATTTAAATGGTCGGGCCACGTGGACCTGATTGACAGGGGAGGTCGGACAGGAAGAAGTGGCAGCCTTGTACTTATTGAATCAGCCGAAGTCGAAGCTTTCCGAGGTCCCGAAGTGGTGTATTCCCTCCCAGCTCCATAAAAGCCTCGGATCA
>CAIGRB010127159.1:51721-75491 GCA_903798255.1 Fraxinus quadrangulata | reverse complement strand
AGTTGTCCATGGTTCTCTAGTAATAGTTTGATTTGCTGTATGCAGGCCAGAATTCTTGAGGAGGCATTTTGGAGAGTTTGGCCCAATAAAGGATGTCTATTTGCCTAGGGATTATTACACTGGGTGAGCTGTGTTGGATGTTGGTTTAGCCGTTTTCGAATTTTTTTACCAAATCTTCATTCCCTTTTAATCCTGTAATTAATAATATAGTGTGTTTCATAATTATGCCTTAATTGTCAATGACTTGCTTTCTGTTTTAAGTTGATTTTTTTTTTTTCCTTTTATCATTATTTTCTCAAATTGGATTTCATTATTAAGATTTTGAGATTTAGCAGTGAAGTTTGAGTTTGGATGACTTCAATCGAGTAGTAAGAGTTGTGTTGACACATTCAAGTAATAAGAGTTCTGTTATCATCAATCAAATATTGAGAGTTCGAGGTGATGTAAATGGTAGTGAAGATTGGGAAGAGATTGGTTTGAATGCATTTTGAAGATACCAAGATTTCAAGTCTTGAAGAATAGCAAGTCATCTTTAAACTATTACTTGCACTTGCCTATGCTCCTATTCACAAGGTCAGCAGCCATGTGCTAGCTTATCTGCTTATCAATGGCATTCCTTGTTCTTGGAATTATATTTTGAGCTATTGATTTGATTAGGGAATTTTAGAGGCTCTATGATGGCCTGCACTTACGAATTATCCTTCCTCTCCAACATTTTTACAGAGGCAGAGTTAACTGCCGTAAGACAACCTAAGTTTTCTGCTCATATTTATAATTGAATACATGGTCATACCATCATTTACCAACCAGAGATTATTTCTGTTCAGACTAGGATGCCAGCCCTTCAAAGTTTTTGGCTTGGGCTGTCATCTTTTAGGTGGAATACTTTGAATGCAATTGCACCACACTGAGTATCTTTTCCTGATTTACAGTCAACCACGAGGCTTTGGATTTGTCCAGTATGTGGATCCTGCTGATGCTTTAGAAGCTAAACATCAGATGGATGGGGAGATTCTGCAAGGTCGGGAGCTCACTGTTGTTTTTGCTGAGGAGAATAGGAAGAAACCAACTGAAATGAGATCCAGGGATCGAGGAGGAAGGTGAATTGCTTCCAATTAGCTCCTTGCATCATTTTCAAAATTAAGCAATTTTATTTTTATTTTTTATTGCAAGTTATGATGGGTTTGCCTTTGGGAAACCTTGATCCAATTTAAATTGGGTGCATATGCCATTATCACTGCCTATATAAGGTTCCTTAATTGACTACCCCGCCTTCTTTCATCTGTTATAATTTGCTTTAGTAGTCGAACTCATGATCAAAGACGGTCCCTACCGCGTTACTCTCGATCTCCTCGATACTCTCGATCACCACCTCCACAGTATGGAAGGGCTCAATCTCGTAGCCATGATTATTACTCGTCTCCTAAGAGAAGATACTCAAGGTATGATATAATATTTCTCAATATTGTTTTACCAATTTTTTAACCTTTCTGCCGCATTTGTCAAAGTTTTTACTACTTCCACCTATGTATATTAGCAGGTCTGTTTCCCCACATGGAAAAAGGTACAGCAGGGAGAGGTCAAATTCACTGGAAGGTTCTCGCTCCTACAATGGATCTGGGAGCCGCAGTCAAAGTCCAGTGAAGAAACGTTCGCCATATGGCTCAAGAAGTCACAGCCAAAGTCCAGGTAGGGGCCACCCTCCATCTGGGGCTCAAAGAAGTCAAATCCCAATCAGTAGAAGCAGAAGCCCTTATCCTGTGGATTACTTGAGGAAACCAGTTGGGGATGGATCTCCTAGACAGTAAGCTATGTCGGAAAATGATGCTTTTATCCTGTTAAGACGTCTGCCATGATTCTGACGTGGTTGCTCTACTATTTTTAGTTGGATTATAACTAATGATGCTTTTAGCAGTATTTGCATTTGCTGTCGGATGCTTTTTGTGCTTCAATGGTTTGCTATAGAAATTCTTGGTGTGTTTGATATATGTTGGTAATTCTCCCTAGTTTTAAGTGGTTGAAAGTGCAATTCTGTTACTAAGATTTGCAGAAAATTATAGAAGAAATGAAAAATACAAGAATTAAAATTGAAGTCTTCTGTGGAAGTTGTACTGTTGGTCGTAGTTGAGCATGTTTTGCCAAATCTGAGCTACTTGCTACTGAAGGAGGTGAAATTGAAGAAGTGGTATAGATAGTCAGATCGCTATTTGTCATGAATATGAAATTGCAAGACATTCAAAATGTATGGATTCAAACAATGTTCAAGATCTAGAACGATGAAGTGAAATGGACGGTTTCTCTCGACTCCTCTCTCATGTTCTTCTGTGGAAGTTGTACTGTTGGTCGTAGTTGAGCATGTTTTGCCAAATCTGAGCTACTTGCTACTGAAGGAGGTGAAATTGAAGAAGTGGTATAGATAGTCAGATCGCTATTTGTCATGAATATGAAATTGCAAGACATTCAAAATGTATGGATTCAACCAATGTTCAAGATCTTGAACGATGAAGTGAAATGGACGGTTTCTCTCGACTCCTCTCTCATGATTTTCCTCGAGTGAGGTTGACTACAGTGTTCTACGAGGACTCTGCTGATGGTAAAAATTTTATTTTTAGAGTATACATCGATCACTCCTAACCACTGGCGATTTTCATGAATTGGAGAAACAAAAAGGAATTCTTGCCGCAGAATTTGAGATCTTTGATTTATTTATTGGCATGTGCACCCAGTCAGTTTATGGACCAACTCCAGAATGCTTTCAAGATATCTATAGAATTCTCTAGCATCTAAAAGGAGCTCCAAGTGTAGATTATCAACATCTAGGTATTGTACCATCATTCAAGGAAACTTAGCTCTTGTTTGGGCCCCATTTTAATTTTAATGCATTTTTCTCCTTCTTTTCAACAATATATTTTTCAATAAAATAATATTACACGTGAATTCATGACATTTCCTTTTTTTTTTTTAAAGACGCTTTTTCCAAAAAATCACTATTTCAAAATACATTTTTCGTTGCAAACTAATTTTAATCCCATTGTAGTGTAGAGACGGTTCATTCCATTGCTCATGAAATTGGCGAAGTCCCATGATATAAAGCAGTCACTTGGACAACTGAAGATGGAATTGAGAAGCCCTATGAATCAGCATTGTGATAAATAAGACACGTTGACATAGTTCATAACTTGATAAGACTAAACATGTTGAAATTGCTCGTCATTTTATCAAATAAATGCTTAAAAAGGATTCATTTGATTGCGGTTTGTTCAATCACAAAAGCAACTGGCAGCAATACTCACTAAAGGGCTTCGAAAAACAACCATTTGAAGTTCTAACAAAGCACATCAGACGTCTTTGATCTAGCTCGAGGGGAATGCGAAAAAAATATACCACTAGCCACTGAATAATGCAATTAAACTTGTTACAACACAACCAAGTTCCTTATTTTTTTTGATGTCCAAAAGTATGTATCTCTATATTTAGGAAATATCACTATAAGGTAAACTTGAAGCTATGTACCAAGTAAATTAAGGAGAATCTATTCTCCCCATTTTACAGCAAATGAAAAGATGGATGTGCTGTGTATACACCTTCATGTAATTGTAAGGTAAACTTAAAGCTAGACTCATAATCAAAAAGAGCAAATCCTTTGAATTCAAGGAAATTTTCCAGCCAAAAAGCACAAAATCTGATGTAGTGCGGAAGCGATAAATACATTGACAAACAAAAAAAACAATCTAAAAACACGTTGGCTCCGACACCAACTGATGCAGGATGGCGGGAGCGATAGAAATAAATATGAACGAATATGCTATCGAAGTATCGTTGATTACAAAGAAATACTGCAACACGATAACCTTCTAGTTTCTGTTGATCTCGATGAATATCAGGAATTTAGGCATCAAACTCTTTAATTTGCGCGTAAAAATAGAGAATTTGAATTTATTGATTTTAAATATCAAATATGAAGAATTTATGAAAAATTGGAGAAGATATCAACAATTAACATTTTATTTCAATTCAACAACATCTAATTAACAACTAACATCTAGATAATAATAAAAATTTAGAAAGTCCTAATGGGAATTGAATTCCGAATTTACTTAATAAAGAAAATACTAACTAAAAAAATAATTAAAAACATCAAAATCTTAGCAAGTCAAACAGAGAATCAATACTTGCTTGTATATATCTGTCGTACTTCAAAGCATAATCAATATTCAATGCACAAAACAACATTTTTGCAAAATCAGAGTCGAACGCAATTAGCTACGTTTTGTCAACAAAAACGTCAAACTATAGATCCTGCACTGCACCACTGAAATGTCATTTTTTTTCTCGCGAATTAATGGCTGAAGGAAGCAAGCGATTTCTATTTCTGTGATTCTAATGTTCTTTCAACTGGAAGAGTATCAGATCACGAAAAAATACAGAAGGATATTGCTTTCCGATAGAGAAAAAACGGCTTAAGGCTCGTTTGGCTAAGCTTAAATTCACCTTTCCTTTAATTATTTTACTCTTGGAGACATTTTCGTCCAAAATTATCTTTAATTTTTCCTAGATGTGACATTAGAATTATATATATTTTCTTCATAAATTTTCGATCTAGTGAACATACAAACATACAAATAATATATTTGGATAGTAGATGAATTAACGAGTGATTTGAATAAATTTACGTGCATATTAGTTTATACAAGATAATATTTTGTATATTTTTGCATCCACAATCATAGCTTGCATGTAGCAATCCAAGTAAAAAATTTGCTACTCTTACAGGGTGAATCGCCAAATGTAGCGTTGAAAGTATTGTTGTGACATTCGGTCAAGCAGCAAATTCCAGTGTTCACGAAAATATATTTCGAATTAAAATCACAGCAAGTATACGGTTCGTTAACAAATAATAAAGTGGACTTTTTTGAGTCCGGGTATCATCCCCACGAAAATTGATTAGTTCTAATTCTAATTACCGTAACATTAACCAAAACTATAAAATCTAAGTTTTTTTTTGTAACGAAATTATAACTAATTAATTAGTTCTAATTCTAATCAACGTGACACTAACCAAAATAATGAAGTTGAAGTGTTGTTGTAATGAAATTATAACTAAATTAACCTAATTAAGCTAGGATGAATGATTTAACTAAACTAAATGCGAAAACTTTGAATGCAATTTGGAATTTTCAAATGTATGATGAATGTAGTATGATCATGAATCCCTAAATAATAATCTTTTTAAATTTAGTTTTACACTTTGACAACACAATTGAAATATTGACGAATCAATACTCCTAAATTATTCAGCAGTCACTCTCTCGAGTAAAGTCGAACACGTTCTCATCTATGACCTAACTATATCTCTATGACGAGTACGAACATATATGAATGCATGAGTTTTTATGAACATTTAAAGATTTATATAAGGTATATCGGTATATTTCTATCACATATCAGACCCTATGATGATTTATACCTTATCTAACATATTTCCATTTTTCGAATGCATAAAATAGATCACACAATTACGTGCACAATAATTCTGGAGAAAATAAGATCATATAAATCATTTAAGTATCCAAAACGTGTTTTTATTGTCAATAATATAAAACTAAAAAATAAAAATCATATTAAATAGTTCATCGTTCCCTAATACAGAATTAACCTCGTCTAACATGATGGGGAAAAAAAAAATGAAGGAATGACATCACTAATTCAATTCTTGAGATTAATCATTGTGTCGTGATATTGTTCTTCGTGATCTTACTATTTTTCTCCTCTCAAAACCCTTATGCATATATTTTTAAGGTCAAAAAGAGGTCTCGACACGTGTTCTGGTTGGATTTGGTATATATAGGATGCATAAAATCTTGTTACCAAAATAGAGTTTCAGTTGGAAAAGGAAACAAAATCTCGCCAAAAGTTTGTCCCATGTGGTCGCATAGTACATTTATAAGCGATCGCATAGAAGGACATCCACAATCAATTTTGGCCATGGAATGCACTATGCAATCTATCAAATTATATCCTTGCGGTTAATATCCGATTGAGGGGATTCAAAATGCGTTGGAAATATGATTCAAAGGGATAAAAATCTTCCTGAAATATAATTTTTCCAATTCGAACATTTCCTATGCCAAAAATGGGTCTCAAACTGGGACGGAAAATCTGAAACATAACTTTTTCGGCTAGAAATTGATACGTGATTATAATACTTGGACTATATTTCATCCATTTAGCTTATTTCCTCATCCAATTGATAACTAAAACTCTCAAATCTTTATAGTAAGGTTTGACATATCTTTTAAGTGTTCGCATTTCAATTTCCGAACTCTGTATTTGATATAATCGAACCATTTTCCGCCGTCTTCTTTTTCTTCCAATGTTCAATTCCTTTGATCAATTTGATCTCGCTATCTTCACATCTTCAAATACTCTTCCCGTTATCTTTCGGTTATTTGCACATTGGTCCCTGAACTTTGATTTTCTTTCATTTTATTCACATTTTCGCATTTTTCTACTAATTTTCGCCATATTCATTTGTGTTGTCTTGTAGAACACAAATTATATCGAATTAAGCTATATTTCACATATTTATTAATAATTATCCATGTTTATGATCCAAAATAAATGTGTAAAACGTAATAACAAAGTTTTCCTCGAGTAGGACAGAGTGGCCCACGAGTGTAGAAGTAATTATTAATGGGTTGGATAAAATCTTTCCAATATTCCATCCATCAGAAATAAAAAAAAAAAAAAATCAGCTCCATCTAATTTGATTTCTTCCTGAAGCTGTAAGTTGAGAACAGAAATGGACTCCCTTTCTTCAAAGCTTTCATTTTCTGCGCCTCTAACCATTTTTCCCTTAACACATCCAAGAAACCCAGTTCCTATAACAACTTTGAGGAACCATTTTCCGCTCATTCTTTGTTACAAGAAATTCAATTTTCAAGGTACTAATTCATGACACCTCTTTTTCTTTCTAAAAATAGTTCAATTTTTATTTTTTATTTCTTCTATGGCTTCCATAGATGACCATGTTGCATATAAACAATCTTTTCGTTTTCTTTTGATATGCTTATTGCACGGATTCTGAAAATTGTGGGCTTGATAATAATGATAATTTTTTCATCTTTTGTTCCTTTGTGAAAATGACTATTGACTATTGAGAACCTTTTGTTCTATCGAAAGAGTGGTCATTTAGAAATTACCCGTTACAATTCAAGGGTTGCAGCTTCCCGAAGACATTCTGTGAAAATCTGTTTTATTTTGAAGTATACACTGATCGTTAAAAAAAAAATTGTGCTTAGGTTGGCGCTTGGCTGAACTATCTTACTTGTCGAGTTTTATGAAGAAAACAGAAAAGGAAACAAAAAAAAAAAAAAAAATTACATTTTTTGAGAAGGCTATTTTATGGCATGTTAAATCACCTTGTAACATTATGTGAATTGTGTTCTAATCTTTTCTGCATCATTTTGATAAGTTATTTAGGTGTGATTGTGTTGACTGTTGAAACTGGCGTATCAGAAATGCTATATCTTATCGAGTATCTAATGTATAATCTAGAATTAAGTCGAAATGTAAACTTGAAGGAGTATTTTCAAGGAGTTTAATTTATGATGTAGAATGGGGTTCGATGGGAGTATGATCTATGATGTACTTCAAAAAAAGTGTTTATCTTTTGTTTAAAAAAATGTTCATCTTATATGTGATGTTACTGATGTATGGAGACATACACAGTTAAGCCCTTGATCACTTTTAAATGCAAAAATACATACTAGTCCTAACTTCAGGAGCCAACTGTGAGTATCAGATATTTGCTTTTGATCATAGGTCTTAGAATTTATAAAAATTATGCAGACGTCACGATATTATAATTGAAAGGCAGGTTTTATTCTCTAACTAATCTGTTGGCATTGAATTGGGTATTGCATTGGACTGTATTGGATCTAGTCATACTGCCACAGATTGACCCAAAATTCTTACTCTTGTTTGGAATTTTTTGAGGGGGCTGTTATTTTGTGAGAATAACTTTGGACTCTTCTTCTACATTATAGTAAAAACCTAAAGGGCAAGTGGAAGTACCACTATAATTTTGTCTTGTCACTGCTTGTTTTTTATTCCATTTGTTTCGTAATGCTCTCTATTTGGGTTTATCCATAACATATTGGCTTGTCAATCTGTTATCTGAACCTATGTCAACGGTATGCTTCAGATTTTCAGGAATATGCAAAACCTTTGCGTCTTTTGCCAGCCACAGAGGTGAATGTTTGCACAGATGCATCACTGGAAAAGACTGTTACTTCGTCCAAAACTGCCAGATCAGAGTGCTTGTACAGAGTCAAACTAAAAACAAGTAACGTCTATGGATCAGATCTGAGTGACGTCAACTCTGGAGTTCTGATCTGTTTGATTGATGAAAATGGTGACTCAATCTTACAAAGATTACCTACTCGCTCGATGGACAATCCTACATGGTCAGTAGACAACGTTATCATTGATGTTTTGCATTTCCAGAGGGGCTCCGTAGATGAGTTTACATTTGAAGGACCTGAACTTGAGAAAATTGTTGCTGTTTGGATCAGCGTAGAATCAGGTATGTGTGTTCAATGGACAAGAAGATACGTTCTGTTGCATTCATCAACAAAGTGAACTCTGTTCCGTATAAATGCATTTAGTGTTTTTCAGTAACATCATTAAATATTGTTTTGGATCACAAAAAAAAAAAAAAAAAAAAAACAAACAAAAAAAACAAAACAAAATAAAAACATTCCCTCTGTGCCCAAACACACAAAAGGGCAAAAAAAAAAAAAAAAAAAAACAAACAAACAAACAAAACAAAACAAAAACAAAATAGTAGCGCCATAGTGAATTGATTTATCCCATTTAAGATACTAACATGAAGAAACTAACTGAAACTAGTAATGAATCTTATTCACAGGTAAACAAGTTAATCTTATAGTAGCTTTCTTGTATCTCTAGCAATGACGAAACGAACAACTCGCAAACCCTCCTCCAATCCAAAAAGAAAAGTCAAGAAATTAGGATCTCAATGATAAATTTAAAATAAAGAAAAGAAAACACAAGAGCAGCTCCAAAATCTCTATTGTGTACAGGTTTAGAGGATATGATTAATTGCTTCAAAATTTGTGTATAACAAGCTTGAAACCACCTATCAAGAGCATTCTTATATGAGATAAAGAAAATTAATCAGCGTACCAAGAATTGTAACAAAATCATATTGTAGTCTGTGTTAACATTTAACAGTTCACATGCGTTAATTGCCCTTTTGCTCTGAATGGCAGGTCAGTGGAGAATAGGGGATTTAAGTTTGACAGTTATTTGTAGTCGTGAACCTCCACCAGAAGAAAATGATCAGAAAATCAGAAAGCATAATGGCTTACAATACAGCTTCAGGGTCGAGGATATCTTACTTGGGGAGGGAGGTGAAATTTCCATGATGGAATTTAAACCTCACTCGGTTACTGCATTTTCTGAGGATGAATTTACCTCCTTCAACGAAAAATCCTCGTATGCTTCACTGTCAAACAGTAACTATAACATCTCTAATGAAGAAAGCATGAAGGAGTATGCAGACTTGAAGTTCTCTTTGTTATTTTATGATACATTGCTTACACTTGCTGGATCCTTAATTGCTTCCCTTTTGGCCGGGGAAAATGCTTCGTTTGCATTCGTAATGGGTGGAATCGGTGGATTTTCTTATCTACTCTTTCTACAGAGGTCTGTTGATGGACTACCAGTCCCGGAACTGGTTTCGAGGGAAAGTACAGGAAATTTCAGTGAGGTGTTTGGAAGATTTAAGGGTCCACTGTCAAGCCTAGCATTGGCATTTGCATTAACCATTATTGCAGTCAAATATGCTTCAGGAGATAGTGCTGTGAAGTTAACACCGAAAGACCTTATATTTGGGATGATGGGATTTCTTTTGTGCAAAGTGTCTGTGGTATTAGCAGCATTTAAACCAATGGCAATTGGCTCAAGAGACAAAAAGTGATAGGCATTTTAAATTTTCTTATACCTGTATAGGTTAGTTTGCATACTTGTATAGAACGATATAGATGGCCAGTCGACTAGGTATAGATGATACAAGTACTTGTGATCTTCGTTTATCTTTAAGAAAGTGTTCATGGAAACTGGAAAATTATTTTGTGCTTCACAGATGATGCTCTCTCTCTCTCTCTCTCAGCAATATAAACAGTAATAAAAGCATATTAATTTTCATACTTTTTTCTTTTCAATTAGTTTATGTTATGAAACAACTATAAAGTATAGCTTTCAAAAAAGAAAAAAGAAAAAAGTCATGCGAAGTACGCAGCTCAAAAATATTATGCAGGAATTAGCACTGTATGAATACAATGCATTCTACACAAAAAATTGAGTCTCAACCAGGCCCTAGCAAAAAAAAAGGGGCTGCGTTTGCCGGGAGTCGAACCCGGGTCTATTGCTTGGAAGGCAATTATCCTAACCGTTGGACTACAAACGCCGGTTGTTAAAATTGACCTAAATTCCAATTAAAAATACTAGTTAAGATTTGTTTGATTCCATTATTTTCAAAATACATCACCTCTCTTTTCAACCATACATTTTTCAATAAAATAATAGTGCATGCAAATCCAAAACTTTTTTTAAATTTTTTAACTACACATTTTTATCAATCTACCATTTCAAAATACATTTTTAACCACAAGGGTAACCATATATATGTTTTTATGTTGTCGCTGATTCACTGTCAAGCTTTACTCTCCTAGCTAATAAACAAAGAAACCTATTAAGGTGCTCCAAGCTACACTTAAATAAGGGTGTGTATTTGTCTCTTATTATTAAGAGAAAAATAGAGTATTAAATAATATTTTTTGAAAAATATGTGTTCGAAAAGTAAAGTAACTTTATTGGTTTGTGTGTAAAATATTTTATTGAGTAAATGTATGATAGAGAATCTTACTGTAACAAATAATTTTTTGAAATAATGGTAAACAAACAGGAGCTAAATATTCTCCAAATGGTAATCCTAATTAGTTTTGATTTTCTGCCTCATACAGCTCAGGCCGAAGACCATGAAGATGGGTGAGAAAGCTAAACAGCTGCCAGTCGAAGCCAATTTTCTTTAAACGTCATTCTTTCTTCCAAGAAAAGCAATTGCTTGTACTAATCAAATAAACAATAGTTTTATGATTTCAACTCTGCATGCATTACAACACGCAGTAGTTTTTATTATCGATTTGAATTATAAAAAGATACAAATGAATTAAGTAGTACTTGTTAATCCTTCGAAGTGTGTAAATTACAAGTGACTTGAATGTTTATAAACTGAGCCAATCATCTAGATAAATTGATTCAAATGTTCAAAAAGGGAAGGAAAAAAATTAATGTATTTTTTCTCTGCAAACTCAATCCGTGTCGTGTGAAACTACTAGGGATTAAAAATATATATGGAGAAACTTAAGACCTCTACACGAAGGATAAAAATATGATACTAGAAGAAGAAAAGAGGGCTAACGCCTCGACCATTACAATGTTAGGAGCGATCTCAGTTGCCAGCACCACTGCTTTCGTCGTATTTCCTATTAGTTCCACAAAAAGATCTGATCAAAGAAAGAATTACCAGCGTCTTTCACATGCTTCCCGATATCCCATCATCAATGGAAAAAAAATATATCTAAATTTTTTAGAGTGAATTACGCGCATAAAGCAGCTATCAGGAATCTGTCCCGCAGAATTCAGCTACTATTAGCAGCTGCATCAAAGGAAGTAATCTGGTGTTCTGCGGGTTACATCTGGCTCACCCCTTCTAGGAGCTGGGTCAAACTGCAACAGGAAACAGCTACAACCTCAATATGTACTCAAACAACCATAATAAAGGGAGAATTGCAGCATTGGTCCCCAATCTATGGCCCAAGTAGCATGTTAAATCTCACATTCTCACTTCAAATTTCTAGCCACCAGCACAAATTGGGGAACAAAATCTAGCTTGGTAAAGTTGGAAATGTGAGAATCACACGATGATTTAATGGAAATTTTAGATGTTTTGTCCGAGTACTTATTGTGCAACTACAGTAAAAAGTTAGGGGGTACTCAGGTAATGGGTTGGGAGACTAAGACAATTTCCCCAAAACAAACAAAGATCAGCAGTCATATGCACACAGTGCAAAAGAGAGAGACCTGAATGAATGTGTGCCCTTGGCAATCATCGACTTCAAGGATAGATGCCATGTTCCCACATCGATAACAATAATTTGGTGCACTGAATATGGTAACCACCTTTTGATCCTACAACCAACGATGCAAAAGAACCAGAAATCGCACTATCAATTTAATTCAACAAAGCCTTATCAAATAAGAAACAGTTGTAAGAAGTTCAGAGAATAAATTACATGAGCCCAGTTAAATCCCTCCATAACCAGCTGGTGAGCTCTTGCAATAAGCTTCAAATTGTTTGCATGGTTAAACTGCTCTGATATGTCCTGCCAATTAAAGTGCACATAAAAGCAACCTTAATTTTTCCGGCAGTACAGAGTTTAAACTGGAAATGAGAATATGAAGCAGTGATAAGTACTTGACCAAATGTATATCCAGCACCCCTGGGCGAGATACCCCAACCGCAACGATCATCAGGATCAGACCATAAAAGATCACACATGGGGCCCTCGTGGGGAACTTCTTGCACACGGTCAAAATTACGAATATTGTCCAGAGTTTCAATGGATGGTGACAATCCACCATGCAGGCAAAAGATTTCTGATTCAACCTAGAAGTTAAAGAATGACGTACTAAATCAACATGAGAATGCAACATTTATAGAGCAAGAGCTGAAAGAACACTAGTCATTGCTTTATGGTTGCGTGCTAAGTAGAAATAATTTGCTATTTAGAAGACGGGTGAAATTAGCAAATTAGCAATGCTACTGCTAAAATATGAATCATGGAAAAGATGTCACCACAATAATAATAGAAAATATAAAACAGAAGGAATTCAACTAACCAATGCGGTAAGAGGGAAATAGTCAAATAAATCTGTAAAGATCTTCCAGATATTGGCATTACCATATCTGTACAATGCAAGAAGATGATCAACACATGTTTAGTCATCCTACACGAGCAAGAAAGATACAAAGAAATAAAGAGAGGAAAGAGAGAACAGGAAATAATTATGGCTTATTAGCATGTAAAGAGACTTCTAGAGTATAATTTGTTGGGTGATGATTTTCTACAATTTGTATTTCCACTAAAAATAGAAGTGCATTCAAATGCAATAAAAGAACTTGCTAAAAAGTTGCATTCTCCTTTAACATATCGGAAGACAACCTAAAGGTAACTATTTCACGAATGCCTGCCAAATAGTTAATCAACAGTGTTATGCAATGGTTCCCCCAAATTCAAAAATAATAATAGATTGCATATGTTGATCATAATGGAGGCTAGAATGAGAGGAAAATGTTGCATGAAGTGATTAAGCTTTGAAATTCAATAGGCATTTAAACAACATAAGAAACAGAAAGAAGTCAAGAACTCACTTTCTTAGGCATTCATCATAAAATCCATAAACTTGAGTAATCTGCAGAAGAAGAAGAAAACAGAAAGTAACTTTTCAGCACTTACCACCCAACAAAATTTTACGATTGAATGATTCAAGAACCTCATAACACAATACCTAAAAATATTAAGACAATTAAGGAGAGAATAGCCATTCTGTCCAACAGAATGCCTGACGATAAATAATTTGGTTTCAAATAAAGAAAACAAATCCACTGCGGATGAAAAGTAGGCTGCGGAATATAAAGTGAGAGAAGTTAGGACATAATAAGTATAGGTATGAAGTCTTACCTGGCGACTTTCATGATTTCCTCGTAGAATAGTAATTCGTTGAGGATAACGCACTTTCAGAGCCACCAAGAGCTGAAAGAATTTATGCAAGAAAAAAGAACATTAAGAATGTGTATGATAAGAATTTTAGCAGTACCTAAATCTCACAGGCCCAGAGAATTATATTCTAATATAAGAAAACCCAATTCCAAAACACGTTTCTTCGAAATCCAAATATTCAATTTTCCAAATATGAGCTTCTGATAGTCGATAGATATCCACTCACCAGAGTTTAATATATTTTAATAGATTAATTGACAAAATATTATAATTGGCTTCACTAAGTAATATAACCTGTCTCGATAAATGTGTGTTGAGTTATTATTTACAAAATATGCATCAGCGCTGATAAAATAAATAAATGTGTATGAACAGAGTTACTCTTTGGGGCTAGCATGAACAGAACCTTTGAGAAAGAGTGCCCCCCCACCCCCCACAATCTCTTCCTCCTCTTCCTTATTACTCCATAGGCTGTCTAGGGTTTTCATAATACTTCTGAGGGAAAATCACATTCTTGTAATTTTTTTTTTTTAACAGAACATATTTTGAGAGCTTTCCACTCAAAAGGAAAAATAGAAAGAACTGAACGATGCACTGTTATAGCAATCAACTAACATATTAGAGTTTCCATAGCAAAATAATAGTAATAACATCGTTAAAATATAACTCACCGTTACCGTTTCAACTGAATAGTACCCACGATCAACATAATCTCCCATAAACAAATAATTTGTATCTGGACACTGCAAACCCACGAAAAGAAACCATGCTAAATATATGATTCAACTGAAGAAAAATAAGTCTTCTTGAATAATATATACAAAATGTAAGACACTGAGAAGGCCATTATGCAGAGAGAGGCCAAATGAGCACATACCTTTCCACCAATCTTAAAAAGCTCAGCAAGATCATGGAATTGCCCATGAATATCACCACAAATGGTCACAGGGCTTTTCACAGGCTGCAATTATGGAAACAAAAAACCAATTGGGCACTATGTCAACATTTAAGTCTGCCAAGAATTGGATTTGTTTTAGGCAGAACTGGCATATCAAAAACATTAGGGCTATTAAAATTTCAATTCTCAAAAGTAGTTACTGAAACTACGTCAATTAGTAAATCTACTTGAAATGCCTTCTCCACCCCACCTTAGGAGAATAGAAAGGCTTTGGAAAGGAGCCTCTATTAGCTACATAGAAAATATTGTCTTTTTATTAAAAAGTACATGTATTTTAGGAATAAAAAAGTCTCATAAAAAATAAAGGAGCGTGCCCAAAAGGAACAATTCGATTGTTCAATAAAGATGAATTTTAACTTCTTCCTCCTTATAATAGGAAAAAAAGAAAAAGAAAAATAATTCACAAAACTTATCGAATTAACTTCTCATTGATGTATTGTTTCATCGAGATTCAATCCAAATCACGGTAGTATTTTCTTGTTCCTGAATGTACTCCTGTCGAATTCCACCACTTGTAGAGAAGGATAAGGTTAAATTGAGCAATTAACCATGAAAGTAATGCTTAAAGAAACAAATGGCCCTTTATCACAAGCAACAGAAAATTACAACATCCAAGTTAGTTTACATGTAAAAAGTTCAATTTCAATGAAATTGAATGGGAGCTAACTCATAAACAGACATTCTAAACATTGGCAGTGATCATGAAAATGAAGACAATTGGCACACCTGCACATTACTCTCTTCCATTAGAATCTCTTTGGCCTTTTCACATAATGCCCTCACCTAGAAAGATTAACAAAACAAATGACAAAAACCTCTTTTGACCAGGATACAAAAGAAAAATACGATACATGTAGCAAAATTATAAATTACATTTCATTTACAAACAGAAAACTAAAGACCGTTTGAATTATTTGTTTATCTTCAGGTTTACATACTATTAGGTTACATTTCCAAAATAGTAAATGGACAAAAGGGCAGGGTTGATGACACCCCTAAGTGTTGCATCCTCTGCATCGGTGTTCTGTTAAAAATAAAATTCTTCTCAAAAAGTGGTTTAAAATATGTACAAAGTTACATAATAATATATCTCACAGTTTTCAGTTGCACCATAGTTGAGAATCAAAGGGATGTGAACATCAATCAAATCACCAATGAACTTGGTGCTCATTTAAAATATACGAAAGACTGATACATATGATATGGATTTTCTCTATTTGGCCACTTGATCATTGACCAGATATTCTGAATAAGCCAAATTGTACATTAAATGCTAATAGAGAGTGAAAGTTCAGATCTAGGTTGAAAGTTTTGAATCATTATAAAAGTACCGAAAATTAATCTTCCACTTTTCCTAACTGTTTTTGCACTTCAATTATCAAGACCCACTTGGATTGACTTGGAATTTCCTCTTAAAACCCAATAATGGAAATGTATCCTTCTATTTCTCACCCATAAAGATAACTAATCTCCCCAGAACACATCTACAAACATAACAGAACTTAATATTTATTTCCATTTCCTTTTCTAAGCCAGTATGACGTNAGGATAAGGTTAAATTGAGCAATTAACCATGAAAGTAATGCTTAAAGAAACAAATGGCCCTTTATCACAAGCAACAGAAAATTACAACATCCAAGTTAGTTTACATGTAAAAAGTTCAATTTCAATGAAATTGAATGGGAGCTAACTCATAAACAGACATTCTAAACATTGGCAGTGATCATGAAAATGAAGACAATTGGCACACCTGCACATTACTCTCTTCCATTAGAATCTCTTTGGCCTTTTCACATAATGCCCTCACCTAGAAAGATTAACAAAACAAATGACAAAAACCTCTTTTGACCAGGATACAAAAGAAAAATACGATACATGTAGCAAAATTATAAATTACATTTCATTTACAAACAGAAAACTAAAGACCGTTTGAATTATTTGTTTATCTTCAGGTTTACATACTATTAGGTTACATTTCCAAAATAGTAAATGGACAAAAGGGCAGGGTTGATGACACCCCTAAGTGTTGCATCCTCTGCATCGGTGTTCTGTTAAAAATAAAATTCTTCTCAAAAAGTGGTTTAAAATATGTACAAAGTTACATAATAATATATCTCACAGTTTTCAGTTGCACCATAGTTGAGAATCAAAGGGATGTGAACATCAATCAAATCACCAATGAACTTGGTGCTCATTTAAAATATACGAAAGACTGATACATATGATATGGATTTTCTCTATTTGGCCACTTGATCATTGACCAGATATTCTGAATAAGCCAAATTGTACATTAAATGCTAATAGAGAGTGAAAGTTCAGATCTAGGTTGAAAGTTTTGAATCATTATAAAAGTACCGAAAATTAATCTTCCACTTTTCCTAACTGTTTTTGCACTTCAATTATCAAGACCCACTTGGATTGACTTGGAATTTCCTCTTAAAACCCAATAATGGAAATGTATCCTTCTATTTCTCACCCATAAAGATAACTAATCTCCCCAGAACACATCTACAAACATAACAGAACTTAATATTTATTTCCATTTCCTTTTCTAAGCCAGTATGACGTAACTACTTTAAGAAAAATTTGAAATATAGACACGACTAGTAAGATGAGTTTTAAGTTCTAAATTTAACCACTTTTACATTGCAATAAATATTTAAAATTAGAATATGAGTAATTAAAAAAAAAAGTGAATTTGGGGGACAAAATACAGGAAATTTCACTTGTACGAAGTGATTTCCGCGAGACGTCCAAAAAGACCTCGAAGTTGCTGAAATTAACAGGAAAATGAAATCTCTAGACGGATCTGATATTGAAATCCCGATATCTATTCTATTGTCGCACTTCCACAGCCTCAAATAAACCTTAACTTCAGATCACTCGTTCCAGAATTTAACATTAAACACAGAAAAATCTACAAAATCAGATAGCAAATTTCAAGAATTCATAAATAAATAGGAAGCTGGATATAACATAATTGCAAGTTCCTCAAACAATGGGGACCTCTTGTTCCAGCAAGGGTTTGCACTGCATGAGCTGATCGATTTGCTCGTCGAGGTTCCCATGAGCTCCGCCGCCACTCGCCGACGCCGATGCGTCCATGAGACTCTCTAGATTTTGGATTCTTCAAGATTCTCCACGCGGCGTCGTTTTACTTGCTTTTGCTAAAGAGGTGTAGTGAGATTACAACCAATACTTTGTATGATTCCAATTTTAAATTTTAAATTTATTGATATTAGAATGTGTTTGATTACATTTATTTTTTATATAAAAAATTTCACCTAAATCTTTACTTTTGACTGTTTAGTTGCTATTTTTTTTTAATTGAGCCTCTATTTGTTTTCACTGCTAAGGAAAATTTACAGAATCTTTGACCAATTTGTCTGAGAGAGGATCCCACTTTTTTGAAAATAACAGTCAAAAAAAATTATTTCCCTGTGAAATTAATGTGAAACAAATAGGGGATGAAAATATTTTTCAATTTTCCCAAACTAACATGTAGCACAATAAAAATTAGGCAAGAAAGATTGAACATAAAATGCCTTGCCGAGAAGAAAAGTTGAATCAAATATGTCTTAAAAGTTAAAACATGTAAGCAATTGACTTATTTTATTCCTCGCCAGACAAAATTTGAAGATACATAATTTATAATTATTTGTCNTTGGTTGCAATCCTTTCATTAGTGGATCTACAATCATAAGATTTGTGCTAATGTGCTCGATTGATACATTTTATTTTTGAACTTCTTCTTTAACGACAAAGTACTTCGATTCCATGTGTTTAACATCTGTAGAGTACTTGTCATTCTTTGAAAAGAAGACTGCTACAGAATTATACAATAAAGCTTCAGCAACTTGGCAATACTGTCGACAATTCCAAGCCCTGAAATAAAGTTTTGCAGCCAATTTCCTTGAACTGTGGCCTCAAAGCATGCCACAAACTCAGCTTCCATAGTGGATGCAACAATAACTGACTGCTTCCCACTTTTCCATGATATAGCCCCTCCAGCCTGTGGAACAGATAACCAAATGTGGACTTTCTAGTATCCACACATCCAGTAAAGTCCGAATCTGAATACCCAATGACCTCCAAGTTATCAGATCCCCTAGAAGTGAGCATGTGGTCTTTCGTTCCTTGCAAGTGTCTTAATACTTTCTTTGCAGCTTTCCAATGATCTAGTCCCCTAGTTACTTTGATATCTGCCTAGCATTTTGACAGCAAACTGATGTTTGGTCTTGTGCAAGTCTGAGCATACATTAAACTCCCAACAAGAGATGCATAAGGAATGGCTGTCATTTGTTTGCATTCCAATTCATTCTTAGGGCATTGCATGAGACTAAATTTATCTCCTTTCTGAATTGGAACTATACTCGCTGAATAATTTTTCATTTTAAATATCTCTAAAATTTTATTGATATATGCTTTCTGAGACAACCCTAACAATCCTTGTGACCTATTTCGAAATATTTCAATTCCAATCATATAGGTTGCCTTTCTCATATCTTTCATTTCAAAATTTTCAGAGAGAAATTTATTAGTCTCGTGTAATAGAATAAGATCATTAGTAGCTAGCAAGATGTCATCAACATACAGAATCAAAAATATAAACTTGCTCCCACCGACCTTTAGATATATACATCGATCAACGATGCTTTCCTTAAATCCAAAGGAAGTAATGGTATCGTTGAACTTAAGATACCATTGACGGGAAACTTGTTTAAGTCCGTATATTGATTTATTTAACTTACACACCATGTGTTCCTTTCCTTCAACTGAAAAGCCATCAGGCTGATCCATATAAACTTCTTCATCTAAATTTCCACTTAGAAAGACGGTCTTCACATCCATTTGATGTAACTCTAAGTTATAATGAGCTACTAAAGCCATTATAATTCTAAGTGAATCTTTCTTGGAGACTGACGAAAATGTCTTCTTATAATCAATGTCGTCTTTCTAAGTAAAACATTTGACAACAAGTTTAGCTTTATATCGTTCGATATTACCATTAGAGTTGCGCTTGATCTTAAAGACTCATTTACACCCAACTCTCTTACACGATTCATGTAATTCGACGAGATCTCAGACTTCATTATGCTCCATAGATTTTAGCTCATCTTTCATAGCATCTAACTACTTATCAGAATTAGCACTCTCAATGGCCTGTGAAAATGAAACTGGATCATCATCAACAATTTCCAAGTCAAAATCAAACTCTTACAGATAAACCACATAATCGTCAGAAATAGCAGGTATACGTTGTCTTTGTGACCTTCTTAATTCTATTTCTTGTGATTCATTTAGCACATGTTCATTAATAGCAACTTCATTGTGAGGTGTTTGATCATTTATTTGTTGTTCGGGTAAATTGTCACGTCGTTCAATAATTTGAGGAACAACAACATTAGAAGAAGTTGAGGGCTGAAAAACTTGAACTCTAACCTCTTGTATTTCCACATTTCGTGGTTCCAAACTCCCACTAACTTCACCATTCTCAATGAACCTAGCATTTTCAATTTCAACAATTCTAGTACTATGATTAGGACAATAAAATCTATACCCCTTTGATTTTTCTGGATAACCCATGAAAAACCCACTGTTTATTCTTGAGTCCAGATTCTTTTCATGTGAATTATAAATTCTTGCTTCCGCGGGGCAACCACAAACATACATGTGCCGTAAATTGGGTTTCCTTCCGATCCACAGTTCAAAAGGAGTCTTTAGAACTGCCTTATTAGGAACCCTATTTTGCAAATGTATAGCAGTCTTTAATGCAAACATCCACAAAGAAATGGGTAAAGAAGAATTACTTAACATACACCTAACCATTTCTATTAGAGTACAATTGCGCATTTCAGCTACACCATTCTGTTGTGGTGTGCCGGCATAGTATATTGAGAACATATACCGTGTCTTTCAAGAAATTTAGCAAATGCACAGGGTGTTGTCCAGTTTCATCATATCTTCCATAATATTCACCACCTCTATCAAATCTAATAATTTTTACCTTTTTGTCTAATTGTCGTTCAACTTCATTGACAAAGATCTCTAAAACATTTACAATTTGAAACTTTTCATGCAACAAATAGACATAACCATAACGTGAAAAGTCGTCAATAAAAGTGATAAAATACTTTTCTCCACCAAATGATGAAACATCAAAAGGTCCACATATATCGATGTGTATTATCTCAAGAAGATGTGTGCTTCTTGTGACTCCTTTCTTTGTATGTTTGGTTTGTTTACCCTTAATACAATCCACGCAAGTTTCAAGATCACTAAAATCCAAATCAGAAAGGATTTCATCCTTTACTAATCTTTCTATCCTTTCCTTGGATATGTGACCTAAACGTTTATGCCACAAGTTAGCAGATTGTTCATTCGATAAACCACGTTTAGTATCAACATTATGATGCAAGGTCAAAAGAGTCTCGGCAAAGAGGTTATTGAGCTTTAATTTATTTAAGCCATCACAAAGAATCGCGGAACCGATAAGATGATTTTGCTTAAACAAACTTAAACATCCATTTCCACAATTAAAGAAATATCCAGTTGAATTGAGTTTTGATAATTAAACTAAATTGCGAAAAATGGATGGTATATAAAGAGTTTGAAATAAATCTAAACAATGTCCGGTATCAAAAATCAGACGATAGGTTCCAATGACTTCAACATGTGCTTTGACTCGATTGCTCGTGAGAACAAACTTTTCATTTAGATTTAGGGTCTGGGTTGAAAGGAATCCCTGCATCGTATTAGTAACATGAGTGGTACATCCGGAATCAATCCACCAAGTATNTGCTTTGACTCGATTGCTCGTGAGAACAAACTTTTCATTTAGATTTAGGGTCTGGGTTGAAAGGAATCCCTGCATCGTATTAGTAACATGAGTGGTACATCCGGAATCAATCCACCAAGTATTATAAGGAACTTCTGCCAAATTAGATTCTAAACATACATAAGAAATAATCTTACCTTTACTTTCGATCCATGTTTTATGTTTCAGACAGTCTTTTTTATGGTGCCCAGGTTTGTAACAGAAATGACACGTATCTTTCTTGTGTTCCTTATCGTGATTTGGGCAGAAGACTCATTTATCTTTAGTGGTCATCGCTTAATGCTCTTTCCAAACCTTTTCTTATATTTCTTTCCAGCTCCTTGATGGCTTACGAGATGAATAGAATGAGTTCCTTGATTTTTAAGCCTAGTCTCCTCTTGCACAAGCATGCTGTGCAATTCATTCACATTCCATTTATCCTTTAAGGTATTATAGTTCATATGGAATGGACCATACTCAGGAGGCAAGGAGTTGATGATAAATTGTACTATAAAGTTCTCGTCCACTGTCATCTCAAGAGTCTTGAGTCTTACTGCAATGTTACACATTTCAGTAAAATGCTCGTGCATGGTACGAGAACCATCAAATTTCATGGTGGTTAATGTACCCATAAGTGTGCCAGCAAGTGACTTGTCAACTGTTTTGGGAACGTTCTTCCACAAACTTCATATATTCCTTAGCAATCTCAATTTTTGGGATAGTAGACTTGATATTCTTTGCTAAGGTCATCCGCATAAACATTAGGCTCAATATGTTTGACATTTTCCAAGCTTTATGGAAAGATCTCTCGTCAACATTGCTCTCATCGGTGAGAGTAGGATTCTCAACTTGAAGTGCCAAGTCTATGTCCAAAACCCCCAAGTTGAACTGGACTTGTTCACACCAGTTAGAGAAATTGAGCTAATTGAATAGTGGTACAGATAAAGCATGTGAATGCAGAGAAACGGGAATGTATACTTGCAAAATATAAAATATTCTAACATTAATGCTTTGAGTTTTAAATTATGTACTTAAGTTCAGATTCAGACAACAATAAATGTATACCGTAATTCTCCTTTGGGCGATATTACGTTATACCATTTCAATAAACATAATGATGCTAATTTAATTGGCAATTAAATACACTAGAATCAAACACGTTTGATATCTTTGGATATACAAAACACATCTAACTAAGTATATCAATTAACCACGTTTATGTTCAAGATTAATAAAATTAAGTGATCAACCTTTGGGGGATCCATAATAATTTTATAATCCATGAACGTCAATATACTCTTGACAACAACAACAATGTCATCTTCATTTATAAGTATCAAACTATCAAGAGTAATTGATAAATAATTATATAATTTAATGTTCGAAATACCATAACGTTTGGCCACTTTGGTGACTAACAAATAACATTAATCGAACATCAATTATATAAACAAAATATATGTGACTTAATGTTTCTAGTTATTATTTAATCTAATAACAGATTTACATTTTCCTTGTTAACCACAGAATACAAGATAAATTAATTAGTGGCAAATAATACAATTAATTATTCATATGAGGCAACCACTAATTATTTATATATTTGGCCCAGGTATTTGTAACAATAAACTTAGCACTCACACACAATAATTGCAACAGTGAAGTTGGCACCCAATGATAAGTGTAATGACAATGTCAGTAAATAAAATTCCGTGCCTTTCATTTCTCTAGACCAAATAACCCAACATTATTTTCCTTATGCCGCGTATTAAAGTGTCTTTCTTCCACAACAATGATATATACAGTAACAATAATCTGATTTCACGTTTTTTAGCAGAAAATGACACAATTTCAGGAAGCAATTTAACAGCTTTGGATGGAACTTTAAATGGAACCAAATAATTTTGTTGCATAAACTTAAAAAGAAATTAAGTATCAATAAGCGGAAAATGATAATCTTTAAAGGAAAATCAAGAATTCATTAACATTGGCTCTGATACCACATGTAAGCAATTTAATCCTTAATACCAAGATCTTTAGTATTTCATAATTTTCACATATTAATTTAATTGATTGATCCATGACGATAATTGTAGAGTTTAAATCTGCAAAAGAGAAAACTAG
>CAIGRB010127159.1:23171-44863 GCA_903798255.1 Fraxinus quadrangulata | reverse complement strand
AAAAAAAAAAAAAAATCCAATAACCCAAATCAAGAAAAATTATATAACATAAATTAAATCCAAATCAAGAAAATGATTACCCCGTTGTGTGTTTTTTATTTTTGTTTTTGATTCTCATTTTTTTTCTTTTTCGTAGTGGTAATAATTATGTGTGAATTCGTTGTGTGTGTTTGTGTGTTTATTTTCTTTTGGTAATAATCAGGTGGTTGACTAAAACGTTAAATGAAGTTAGGTTGTTGTCGTGAATTAAAATTAATTTGAATGGTTATGGTGACATCAAATAAAAAAGTACAGTGGCATTGTGAATCAAATTTTATTTGGATGGACATAATGATACTAAATCCTTGTTTGACCTCCATTTTAATTAGATTTTGAAAAAAAAAATTATTTTTGAATGGTAATTTTTTTGGAATGTGTGCAGTTAAAAATGAAGAAATTTTATTGAATAATACGTAACTGATAAAAAAAAAATAAATTATAATTTTAATGGAGTTCAAATTGAGTTATGTATAAAGTAAAGTGGCCGTAGGTGAATTTAACTCAGTAGGTAAGCGATTTGGTAAAAAAAAAAAAAAAATTATTTACCCAAAAGGGCAGGTAAAGCCAAAAAAAAAGGCGGGGTAAATTAATCAACATCCCCAAGCTTTAAGGTTTTTTGTACTTGTGTCCCCATCCTTTTTTTTACCCGTATTCCCAAGCTATAGAAAATAGGTGATATTCATCCAAATAGATGAGATCCATACATTTCTTTGTTAGTCAATATATTTAACTTGCATGCCCAAAAATTAAAAGTAGCAAAATTGTCATTCTTATTCTTAACAAAAAAATAAAAAAATCAGAAAAAAAAATATTCAATTATATTATTCAATCATCTTCTTAATTTACTTTTTTTATTTTCTATTCTTTTCTCTTGTTTTCCGTTTTTCCATTTTTTAAAAAATATTTTCACTATTAACGGAATGACAAATTGCCCCTTTTAATTTTGGTTATGTAGGTCAAATGGATTGATTAACAGAAAAATTGGTGCAAAATTCTGTTTATTTTTCAAAGATTAAAGACATGGTTGTTCAGAAAAAAGGCCGAGGATGAAACAAATGACTTAAAATGTTGGGGACGTCTTTCGTAATTTCACCCTTCCAGAGAGGGGAGCGTTCTCAGGGTCACGATGGACATTTCAACTCTCACTCATCTTCTCCAAATATTTATGTATTTCTCCCTGTGAGATGAGGAAAGTTGGTCCATTGATTTCTCGCCTAAAATATCTCTAGACACCTCAAACCCCCACTATTTGCATCCCCTAAATTCTCTCTCAAAAATTCCCTCGATCTTCGCCGATCTGACCTCTGCACCATGGTATCCGTATAGTATTACTTTTTTATCACCTTTTGTCTATGCACTTATTTTCGATAAATTAATTTTCATGTTCGTTATCCTTTTTGTGCTTGAATCTAGATCTTTATTTTTTGTAGGAAAGCTGAAATTCTAGAGCATTTTTGCAATTTAATTTGATTATTTTCTTTTTCTTTTTGCTTTATAAACCTTTAGATCTGATTTTTCTGTAATTTTGGCCCTTGATCTCTGGATTTGGCATTGATATGATGTTTGTGTAGGCCGACATCAGATTTATTTATTATTATTATTTTTTTTACGTTTTAGTCTGGTTTAGGGTAATTTTAAAATTTTTTGCTTACGCTGGATTAGTTTTGGTGCCTTGTTTTTGGGGAAAATCATTAACAAGTGAATTAAATAATTTTGTAAGATTATACAAAATACAAGTTCAATTTCCATATGGTTAATGATCTGATAGTTTTCTTTTGATTAAGGTTTTTAAAAGATAATTCAAACATATAAGAACTATTGTTTGTTCGCACATAAGATTGCTTTCATCCCCTCCCCACCCGCATAAGATTATAATAAGATTAATTTGATGTTTCTTTCTTTTATTGTTTTGGATATTAATCAGTTATTTGACTTTACCGAGTCAGATAACCTAATATGAATCACGTTAAGGAACATTTCCCGTTTGATTTGGAGCTTGCTCCTTACTTTACTTTGAACAATAATATTTTTTAGGCTGATGACAGATGGCACAATTAAATCAGGAGAAACTTAAAAGCGAGATATGTGGCTCATTCCGTATTAGGCAACTTCTAAAAATGGTCTCCAGTAATTTGAATTTAACATCATTTATTTATGCAACAAGCTTTGAGAGACCTTTCTCACTCTTACTCCCACTCTGAATCCCACCCAAGTTATAATTTAGAATTCGTTATGATGTATAGCTTTACATCATTTACATTCATCAGTTTCAATGTTGCCATTCATAAGTCCTAAGATCATTTTGCTTACAGGCTAATGCAGCTTCAGGAATGGCAGTGCACGATGACTGCAAACTGAAGTTTATGGAACTGAAAACGAAACGAACATATCGGTTCATAGTATTCAAGATTGAGGATAAACAGGTTATTGTGGAAAAGCTCGGCGAACCAGCGGAAACTTACGAGGACTTCACCAAATGCCTCCCTGATAATGAGTGCCGTTATGCAGTTTATGATTTTGACTTCATGACCCAAGAGAATGTCCCGAAGAGCAGGATTTTCTTCGTTGCGTGGTAATTTTCTTTCCTGGGAAAACTAGTAAATAAAAATAAACTGGCTTTATTTTCACTACACTAACTGTTAGTTTCCCTTTTTCTGCGTGATAAGGTCCCCCGACACCTCAAGGGTGAGGAGCAAAATGATCTATGCAAGCTCCAAGGATAGGTTCAAAAGGGAATTAGATGGCATTCAGGTGGAGCTGCAAGCAACTGATCCAACTGAGATGGGTCTTGATGTCTTTAAAAGCCGCGCAAATTAAATTTCCTTTTAAGTCGCATCAAAGTACGATATATTCTATTTGCTCTACTTGCAAGCAATGTTAATAGTTTGTGAAACAGTGGTTCCTGGTTAAGCTATTATATTGGTCTATTGTCGACTTCTAATTCTATGTTCATGTCTGCATCTAGAGCCAATTCAGTCATTTTGATCTTATTTTATGATTTTTTTTGGTGTGGAATTTCGGTTGTGTTGCGGCCTGGGGCTGGATAACTGTTGAATTTGATTATTCTATATTTTGGAAATGAACTTTTTGCTTTTCTTGTGATTTCAAATTGTTGTATTCTCACTTTATACTCGCTGACATAGATGTTATTATTCTATTGGGCAAACATACGAGGTGTATTTAACTCAGTTTTGATGTTCATCAAGTTTTTCTTCTAATTTTATCATAGATCAAGGTGAAATGATATTGTTGTCAAGTGAGTATCCCATCAGTGATCTGGTAATGATTTTTACCAATGTCCATCTTTCATTTGCCAAGTGTTTGTGAACCTCAGCTGAATTCCTGCCAAACTAGAGGCTTGTGTTACATTTGGATATGTCTGAATTGACATTTAGAATTGAAATCCATCGAAGGAGACATTTGCCACCATGAAACGTTGGGCATTCTTTCATTCGCTTGTTTGAAAAACACAACAGTTTTTGTACCAATTAAAATTGCCCACGCTACTTCTGTCAACGGGGTGGGCAAAACAGCAACTTGAACTTTAAGATTACGACTTTAAACTTGAAAATGTTTTATTATGATAGTCCCGGTTCAGCTTTAATGGTATGGGCGTGTGATCTGACTTTTTACACAGTTTAAGCTCTGTTTTCTCCAGGCATCGAGTCGATTTTCCACTCGGTCACTTTTTGGAAATTTTTAAGGTATACAAATTGGGAAGTGAAGTCTACATTCGACAATCTAGAACCAACTACTTGAGTTCTCAAGCAATGACTTAAATCATTCACGTTCTTGCATTTCTCTCTCCACTCGACCCCATGTCTTATTAACTTAATATAGGATATGTTGTCACTAAAGATAAAATTTGTAATGTGAACTGTGATCTCCAACAGAAAAATAAAGGCATCGAAGGGTGTTTCGTCACTCCCTCAAAATTTTCAATTATTCGAATATTCGAGAGGAGAATAAAATTATTTCGAATAATTTCATCCCACACATCTAATTTTTGATTGGAATTATCTCTACGACAGATAATAATAGCAAGTGGTAGACAGACAGCAAAACAGAAAAAGACAAGCTTTTCACCATCTTTTCTCCCCGCCACATGTAACGACGGTAACCAGCGGGACACACTCTGACGTGGATTCAACCGACAAACACCTACCTACCTAACTCCCTCCCTCCCTCCCTCTCATTCTCTCAATCTATTGGAGTTGAAAATACCGCCCCTCAATATTCGCGGCCATATTTCTCGCTTGCCAAAGACCTTGAACCGGCACATGGGGGTGCCGAGCGACGACGCTGTGTTGATCCAGAAAGGGGAGAAACTGGGAGAACCATATGTAATAACGGTGAATTGTCCGGACAAGACTGGCCTTGGCTGTGATATATGTCATATTATTCTCGAATTCGGACTCTACCCTACCAAAGCAGGTCAATTGCTCCTAATTCGTCTTTATGTTCTAGTTTTATTTCACTTCAAGATTGCAATGAAGATTTTATTTATTTTTTATTCCAATCCAAGGACCCAGTTCTTTGTTATTATGCACTTAAAAACATTTGATATTTTCTCTCGCTGTATTCTGTTAATCCTCCAGTCTCCAAGGTCACATAATCTTCGAATACGGGCGTGCCAATTAGGCTTCTGTCGAAGTTCGAGTCTAGAGATTTTAAATTTTTAAATAAACTGAGCCTACATTTCTCAGTTTCCTGGTTAATTAGAAAGATTTAACTAGTCAAAAAGATTTAGTTTGTGGTGATCTTCTTGTATCGTTATTGGTTTGAAACTTTTCTTTCCTTTGTTACGGGAGGTTATCGCCTGACTTTTCAATGTTGGTATAATCTTCAGATGTTTCAACAGATGGGATATGGTGTTATATAGTATTGTGGGTGATCCCTCATCCCAGCTTACCTTTTGTGAAATGGGCGAATTTGAAAGAGCGGCTTCTATCAGTATGTCCATCATGTACAACGTCAATTTATTGGAACCCACCATCTCCACGACCCTCATCTTCACCCATTTACCTACTGAAGTTTTGTTGTTGTGATAGGAGGGGATTATTACATGGTAGCTACAGATTTCCTACTTTTAGCGTCAGTTAATTACAAATTCATATGCTATTCTAGTGATGTATGTTACATATCTTCAGATGTTACTCGAGCCCTTGATGAGCTTGAGCTATCAATTCAAAGAGTAAAAGTGACCACAACACCAGACGGGTGTGTTCTAGACCTCTTCTTCATCAGAGATAACTTGTAAGGGTTTCTTCTCGCATATGAACTTTATAGAATGCTGAATTGCAACATATATGGTCTACTGCATTCAACCAATAGGACATGTTACACAGTGTATGTTGGGGAATGCTTAATTTTTTAAAGCTGGTTAAACAAACCACAACGTACTACTCACTTATTAAGCACACATTTTGTAGGACCAGTAGCTTGTAAGCACTAAAAATTTTTTTTAATGCGCACTGAATAGCTAGCTGTTTGGAAATCTTGATGATAATCCATTTTATCGAACTTTTCTTTCTTTTCTATCTGTGTCCTTTTTTATAGTATACCTAGGTTATGCAAAAGTGTCATGTGATTTTTTTTTTTTTTCGCTCAATACCTCTTCATTGGGGGAGTGTTTAGCTGATGAAATTTGCCTAATTGTTCATTTATCTATATCTTCCGAACTCTGCTCTACTTCTCCTGGGTATTGGAATAGATATTATATTTTACTCATGTTCATTGTTTTAGCTAATTTGTGGGAAGAATCTGCAACGGATTTCAAGTACCATTTAATTGATAGAAGTAAGGTTTGTAACACTTTTGAAACGTGGAGGTCTGGTAGATTTCAATCAGGTGTCCTTAGAAAATGGTTACCTATACTTAGCTACTGCAAGCATGGAAAATTGTTAGACCCACGTGTTTTGTTTGAACCAAATTATGAAATAAAAGAGAGGGGTAACAAAAAAAATTTTTAACACAAAGATGGGAGACTTTTGTGTAATTATGCTCTTAAGGCATAATATGTACTCATGCATCGTTGGGTTAGCAGCTGAAAATTGAGGACACGGATAGAGCGTTTGCAGCTGACAAGAGAAGGAAAAATTACTTGCAATTAAGAGGTTTAGAGAAACTTTTCATGCACGCAATATTGAATTTTCCATACAATAAGATTTATTCCGATGCATTGTGACATATGGAACTGGACTAAATGGTGAGTGAATGGCTCTCTTTTGAGAGGCATTAGGCTAGGTTTCATTTTTTTTTTCCCCTTTTCTTTTACACTAATTGCATCAAATGAAAATTACTCTATTTCAAGAAAGTGCGCTAAAATTTATTTGTCGTTTAAGAGTTGGAAATTGGGTGAAAGATTTTTTGATATGTAAATTGACACAAATGTCTGTAGAATCTCTGAGCAACGCATGCCCCACATGCTGATGTTGGTCAGTGTTAAATGCCAATTTTATTCAGAAATTGGAATGGTAAATTCCCTGCCTCCCTGCCCCTTCCTCACGCTGACTTGAATGGTGAATTAGTACACCAAAATTTTTAGATAGCAAATGGTTCAAGTTCGCAATTCGAGAAAAAAAGAAAGAAAAAAATGGTGGGAGGTTACTCTTTCTTTATTAATGTTCGAAGACAATTTAATAGTGGTTACAACTAGGTGTATATGAGCAGTTGTGGTGAGGAGTGGCAGGTGAAATATGCTGTTGGAGTGAGCGAGGGTGGAGCTGTGGGTGCAAGTGGTGCTAAGGAAGCAGATGATGGTAGTGACTACTGCTGCTCTTGGTTCTGTTAATGTTATATGCTGCAGAATAGTAGAAATTCCGCTTTGAGATTTACATGCCAAATTTTTAGACTGGGCGCACAACTGCACCATTTCTCACACACTTGAAGATACTGTGAGAGAGGTAGGCATGGTGCACTTGCGCACCAGGTCTAACAGATAAATTTCCCACATAGAAAATCCAAATTCCTCGTCTCTTGGCGTTGCTATGATGAACAACAATCTGTCTATTAAGCAAATGTACCCATTCAATTATGGGAATTATCGTATGATACAAGTAGAAAGTAATGTTAAGTCAATAACACATAAGCCAATGTCATGTTTAGGATTATTTTCCCCTCGCAATTAGTGCCACTTGTAGGTTGGCCTTTATTTTGCCTTGTACCTTCCACAGTAGAACATAAATGCTAGCTTCTCTTCGTATGACTGGTTTGGTTATTTATCTATCTTTGTTTCGATTACAATCTCATATAAATGTTCAGGGAGCTCTTACACACGAAAGAGAGACAAAATGTAACTTACGAGCAGTTGCATGCAGTTCTCGGTGAATCATGTATCAGTTGTGAACTTCAGTTAGCAGGCCCTCAATACGATAATCTTCTGGGTATATCTTCTACGTCTTCCGTTGTTTCTGAAGAGTTATTTAGTTGCACACTATCGGATAAGGAAATTCACTCACAGGCTCTTAGCCCAGATGTCAGAGAGTTGAAGAAGGCTACTGTGATTACTGACAATTCATTGAGTCCATCTCATACATTGCTTCAGATCAACTGTGTAGATCACAAGGGTTTTCTTTATGACATCATGAGGACATTGAAAGACTGCAACATTCAGGTTTTAATTACTATTTCTTCCGTGCCTATGTTTGATTTTGTTAATGTAACAGTTATATTAAACACTAATGTTTCATTTGTTAGCTTCTTTTCTTAACTCTTTATGTATACAAAATTTACTTACTTTGAAAGTAACTGTCACCTTATGGTCGAAGTAACTTATTTCCAATCTTGACCAATAAAAAAATGTTTCTTTTATAACTTAATTATTTACTTCTGGAGTTAAGAGTAGAATTACTTATTAGTGTACTTTTTAAGCCTAGCCAAACATGTTCTCAAGTGATAACTTTTGTTGACTGAAACTGTATTCCAACTGTCTGTGATTGGTTTTAGGTTTTTCAACCATATCATCTTGTGTGAAATAATATGCCACTGCACTCTTATCTTCTGTACCTATTTTTTCTAAACATAGTTCCTTTCAATGATTAGTACACCTCAATGAAAAGCTTGAGCTATATGGAGGTCATGTAGTCCATTGATTTACTAGGAAGAGAGCTGACTTTTTGGCCTTTTAACCGTCAATTGAATAATTTCGCCGACTTCAATTTTTCAAATCAATGCGTATCTTGTTCACTTCTTTGGAGATTCAGATACCTTCATCAAAAATTTACTACAACTCATTAGCTTGAAGTGGTTTAACCAATCCATCAGTCACTTATGTCCTTTGATTTGAAGTCTGTGTGAACTGACCTTGCTTTTAGTGTCCGTTTACTGATTGTCCTAATCCTCGTCTTATTTTTTGTCTGATGTCATATAAACATCAAATTTATTGAGCTATACTACCTGAAACGAAACATACTTCCTCTATTTCCATATCATGCTACATTGGAGAAACATGTAACAATTGCATGAAGCTTATGTTTGATATGATGTGGTATTTTATTATTTTTAGATAGCATATGGCCGATTTTCAACAGTCCAGAAGGGTCGCCGAGAACTAGACCTATTTATTCGGAATCAAGATGGGAAGAAGATAGTGGATCCCGAGAAGCAAGAAGCACTATGCTCCCGTCTAAAGCTGGAAATGCTTCACCCACTACGTGTCGTTATCACAAATCGTGGTCCAGATGCAGAACTTTTGGTCGCTAATCCAGTGGAGCTCTCTGGAAGGGGTAGACCACGAGTTTTTTATGATGTTACTTTTGCCTTAAAGAGTCTCGGGATCTGCGTATTCTCGGTAAGTAATACCAGGACAAAGGCTTGTTGAGATCTTATTAGCGTGTACAAACAGGATTCATGAATCACTTCCTCAATCTAAATTATAAATTATAACAAAACCAACAGTGAAAGTGCTCGATTGTGTGGTTTTTATAGGCGGAAATTGGAAGGCATTCAGCAGCAGATCGAGAATGGGAGGTCTACAGATTCCTTCTAGACGAAAACTGCACATTTCAACTGTCAAGTATGGTTGTCAGGAGTCAGATTGTAGACAAGGTTAGAAGAATACTGATGGGCTGGTAAGAGCTTCCACTGTCTTCACCTGATCATATCTACCATTGTGGGAGCACTAGAATGATGAAGATGGGTACTTGCTTGTACAGTTTTCTTATTTCTTGTTAGATTTTATTTGATTTAAGGCAGGGTTTCTTCTTTAAGGAATGGAATCTCTTTCTATTTCAAATTTGGGATGATTTTCATTTGTGATGTTAGTACTACTAATTGAGATATAAGATGTGCTGCTTGGGGCAATAAATTCGTGAAACTAAAAGGACATGCTAGCATCGCTCAAAATGACCATATTGATGATTCTTTTAACTTGTACTGTGAGGAATTGTTTGACAAGTGCACCGTATTGTTTTCATTTTCCATTGTATAATTTCCTTTTTTTTTTTTTCCCGAGCATGTTTGGTTGGGGCTTAAGAAAAAGGAGCTCTCATTTCAATTTGGCATGTTTAGGTGGAATTTGGACTTCGACCATCTTATAAGCACCTAAACATGCTCCACAAAAAATTTAATGGCAGAATTCTCCAAGTTGGCATTAATACAAATTATATTTAAATTAAATCAAGAAACTATGCAGGCTTTATCTACGAATGAACAACCGTACAAGGGACCAATGGACCCTATAAGCCAGTCATATTTGGAAAGAAAATTTAGAGCTTGAATCTTCATGAAGATTCAATTCCAATAAAAAAAGATTCAATTCTAATATAATACTAGAAAAAAGAAAAATAAAAAAAAGACTATATTCCAATACCAATGGTGATTGGTCAAGAAACAAAAATATTGCATTTTCCAGCATGTATGGACTACGTTGATCTTTCATTGCCATCGATGATCAGCAACTTGCAGACTCCAGTTAGATGCCATGAAACAAAGCGTTGATCAAAACGAAAGATGGTTGTACTTGCATGCCAAAGCTGTTATAATACCATGTCTGAATTTTTACGATAATTATAGTCTATGTTGACACTCTAAGCTTGCTACTCAGAACAGAAGCCACAAGACACCGTTCCTTTGGAAAAGTGCATACCTCAAATGACCAATCCTTGAGTTGCATCTGAGATATGCTCCACGATAATTTCAGTGTAACTTCATCAAGAACCCCTTCCTATATGAGAGGTATTCGGGAAATCAACGGGCAAATATCACCATCAGAATTTGTCCAACACTTCTAATAACCAAAACTCTTCCAACAATGGCAGAGCACGCAAAGACCAGATCTTGAAATCCAGGCAAAGCATCTTCAACCAGAAATTAACATTTAATTGACGAATTGTCAACTCAGGGGAAAAGAAAGCAGTAACTGAATAATATATAATTTTTGACATGGCTAACAGAAAATTATTGTCACACATTAAATCTATGTTAGTGCATTATTTTTATCTTTCAGCTATGCAAAATGAGAGAAGTGCTTTTGAAATGCACTTTATATAAAGGACAATAGCATGACTTGTCCAACAAGACACATTTTTGCCTAATTGGACGATAAAAATAATGCACCGTAGGATTTTTCAAGCCACGCAATCATTTCCATTAATTCAGAATATGAATGGAGACAGAATGCATAAATTAAAACAAAAAATAAAGTTCAGAGACTAATTTGGAAAAAATACGTTGATGACTCAAAAGGAAACACAAGAAGTTGAGTGACTAACAATGCTTTTGACATGGCAATCTTTCATAATCAGAGAAGGCAAACCAAAACCACTTCATGACGTATTAGAGAAGAGGCAGAACATAACAGATTGCATGTAATGAACAATAGGAAGACTACCTCAAAAGTTGATTGCCCCGTAGTTTCATACGTCAGAAGCACTCACTGCACTTCAAAACTGTGCATGCCAGATGGCTTCCAGTCTAATTCTACCCCAATACCTTGCAGTTCAATATATTTCCTTGCTATGAACAACAGGACGCATAATCGCACGTTGATACTACTACCCATATCTCAGGTGAACCAAAAGTTGGGTCCAATAAAACAAAAAGTTAAATTGCAGAATACACACATTTATCCATCAACCTTGTAACATATCAAATTAAAGGTATAATCAACAAGATACACCAAGTTGTTTGAACAAAGGTTCTAACACCCCCACCCCTCCATCATAGACTCCATTTTCTTCTAATGAGCTGAATGTGTGCAAAAGTAGACTACTTCGAACATTTTGCATCACCAAACTGCTGCAAGTGCAAAAAAGTGACTCAGGTAGATCCAATCAATTCATCTGCATTGCATCTGTCCGATATTTCTCTAAATCAGCATCTAGATCCTCAGCAGATATTTTCTCACCACGAACTCTTCCTTGTCCACGGCCTCTTCCAAATCCACGACCTCGTTCACCGCCACGTGACCTACCAAAACCACGGCCCCTGCTTTGTGCACTGTACCATCTCCAGAATTTCAAAAATACAAGATTAAACAACCAGAACATCAACTACAAAAATAAAATATTGGTTCAGCTTATTTTAATTTTCAACTAGATAGATTGTACATCTACGAAATTATGTTGGTTCGGGAATTTTTTGCATAGATTTAAAGAGGTGTGTTCATATAGGTAATACAATTTCCGTAGAACAGGTTAGAAGAGGGAGGGTATACTAAACCTAACATGCTCCATGGTAGTTTCTAAAGCTTCAGTTAATTTGGATTATTAGAATACATCGCAATAAATCAAAATGAGCAATGAAAAAAGATTCATGGTCGATTTTAGATTACAAGATACAGAATTAATTTAGTTGTTATAGGTATTAATTTCATAGTTTGTTACTTTGTTTCTTTGTTAAGAACTTTAAAGACCAACTTTTTTGCACATTTTTAAGCTTAAAAAGTTCACTTTTAACTAAATAAGCTTCAGAAAAAATAAATTTTTTTGTTGGTCAAAATTAGAATTAAGTTACTTATTTTGAAAGTGACATCCACTTCACTATTCAAATTTAAAATAATAACATTTTACTTATAAGTATGAAAAAAGTAATTTAGCGAACATATTCAGTAACTAGTCTACTTGAAAGTTTGTCACTTCCAGGCTTTGCCAGACATGCTCGTCGATGGAAATTTTATGAACAACGAGGTCATGATCTGCAATCCTTGCTCTAAAAATACTCATGAAGATAATATTTTGATAACTAATCGGAATAATATTATGTCCAGGTAAGTGGTACGTACTTGTGGGATACAAATTCAGATCATACACAAAAAACAATCAAGTCGTAGATAAAAATACTTTAAATAAAGTCATTTCACGCTAGTCATTTGTTTTCCTTTCCACAATTAAAGATAATTCCAAATAATAGGAAAAAACAAAACATCACCACATTGATCTTATTTCAGCATGGAGTCATGAATCCATATTAAGCATAGTATTCTATTAGAGCATCTCCAAGAGACACTTTAAACATGAGAAGTCTCTATTTTAAAGAGTTAACTCTTGAAATTATGCTTCAAGAAGCTCTTTAAATTAACATTTTAATTTAGAGATTGAGTTTTGGTTCTCCTAAACCCACTCTCTATAATTAAATGCATTCAAAGTATTTTAATTTTCAATGAAGAAAAATAATATAATATTTTAGAGTTAAGCTAGTGAAAATGAAAAATAGGAAAAAACAATAAATATTTTTTGGGACTAGTAAAGCTAAGTGTTAAATATAAAGAGTTTGAAAGTTTGTTGGAGTATTTAGATTTTTTACTCTCTAAATTTATGAATGCTCTCTAAATTATAAAATATGCTCTTTACATGTGAAGTCTCTTGGACGCTCTTATGTTCACATATTAAAGGTGTAAATACTGAAATGACATATATAAAGACCACTCTAGTCCAAGGATAATCAATAAATGGTTAAATTGTCCTTAAAATGACAGTTGTCAGGTACTGTTTTCATTGTTGTCAAGACAGATCCTGATTTTTATATTTCTTGTTAACTCATGATCAAAACATTCATCCATCCTTACCCCATCTTTAATCCCACAAGCCCAATGACTTTCTCTGGTTTCAGCCTAGGAAATATCCATAATTTGAGCTTTTAAAGTTCCATTCTTCCACTTCTCACAAACAAAAGTTTAAACACACTGGTGATATTTTTCACAATACATGCCCTACCTCAACCATGCAATATAAGACTTTATTCGAGATCATTAGCAACAATACTTATTAAAACATAGATACGAACCTTCGAGGAGCTACATTTGAATCACCAAAAGCACCAGCAGAAGGGAGACCAGCAGCAGGAATGTTAATGTTTGTTCCAACGAGCTCTATTTTCATTGGTTTACCATCAAGCTGGACATTGTTGAACCTCTTGACAGCTGCTAATGCGTCTTGAAGTCTAGAGAAGACCACTTCGGCAGTACCCTAGAGAAAGAGTTTTTGCTAAACCACACAAAACAGTCTTCACAGCAACACCAAATTAAGAAGAAAATTTGAACAGTACCTTTGATCTCCCACTCCTATCATAGTGTATGGTATACCGTTTCAAGTCACCAACCTCAGAGAAGAGTTCCTGCAGATTAAGAAGACAATTCCCTTTTCATTAACACTGAACTACATTACTCAGTAAAAATAGAGCCTAAAACTAGCAAATTTAAACAGAGAGAAATGAGTAAAATCAATTAGAGTGAAAAAAACAAATACGCAGCAAAGAATCACCTTAATATCCTCATTAGAGACGCCATAATCCAAATTCGATAAGTATAACTTCGTCCCTGTCTCAATATTAGAAGCTCGACCACCTCCGGCGAACATGTCATGACCCCAAGCCGATTCCGGGGCCTAAATTCATCAAAAACATAAGTACTCCTGCGTGTCGTGTATAAAATCAAGATCGACGGGAGAAAAAGACGGATCTGACCTTGGACACGGCATATGGCGCAGCACGATTGGCAGTACGGTTGGGGAAGCGGCGAGCGGGGCCAAGACCAGAGCCGCGGCCTCTACCCCGGGAGGAGGATTTCTTGTTGCTCTTGATTAGATCATCAAGAGTCATGTCAAGTACAGCATCTGACATCTTCTGTGTTTGTATATACGCCGGCCGGCGGATGAGGACGAGATCTGCAGAAGAACGTTTTAGGGTGGGTTTTGAGAGAGAGACCGGAGAGACGTATTATTTGACAATAGATATGTAGAAAGACCAAAAAGACCTCCGTGCCACTCTATCCAAACAAAATATTTGGATAAAATATTCTCTCTCATCCCTCCTTTCTTCCACCACAATTTTTTTTCCCTCCCATTTCCCGTTCCACTCATGAGCACAAGCTCAATTCTGTACTGAATTCTCCACAAAAAATTTCCCGGAGAATCTAAATTTATTTTCTTTTTCCTCCGGAAATTCTCATGGCGAGGACTCTAATTTCCTCCCCTTCTTTCCTGGGGATGCCTTTTCCTTCTTCCTTCCGCCACCGTCTCCCGCCGCAGAGCAGACGTATAAGTACTAAATTGAAATATAGCCTCCACGAGCTTCCGCCTATTCATTCTTTTGATAATTCAATTGATTTTAACGCGATTGTTACCCGAGTGGAGGGCCTTCTTTATACGCTGGCTGATGCTGCCGTGGCTGTTGATGGTGGCGCCGCATCTGAGTCAGCGAACGCCGCTGCTCAGAAAAGTGGAGGGTGGTTTGGGTTCATTTCTGACGCCATGGAAGTTGTCCTGAAGGTAATTTGTTGTGTTACAAGTTTATTTGCAATTGAAGGTACTTGTTGCTCTGACTATTTGCGGTATATGTACATTTCTTCGCTACTGCACTTAATAAAATTAGGTGTCAAAAATCTATCTTGTCAAATTGTTTTGATGCTTCCCATGGATTAATTTTAACCATTGATGTAAATGAATACCCCTCCATGAATTTTTCATGGTAATTTTCATGCATTTACAAGTATTCTAATCAATTCACATATTGATAAAAACAATTGTCTATTCTCTAGTCATGGCATCCTTCTTTTGCTTCGTTTATCTCCAACTTGTACTTTCCTTGATGTGAAGTTCACTCTCAACTTCGTAGTTATTTGTTTGCATACATGTATATTTAATGGAGCATATGCCAAGTGAATAGACATTAAAAATAATGGGATACAACTTACTATTTGTGGATCAGTGAACACTAATGGCTCGTTCGCTTTAAAAAATCAGCAGGTTGAAGAATGTTAACCTATTTCTGGTTGTTTTAATTGCTGTACATCCAATTTAAATTAAAGCTAACAGGATGTTACAATTGTTGGTTGACAAGCTTTAGACATTATATTTGAATAAAACCTGCTTTACTCTTTTCAGGTACTAAAGGATGGACTTTCTGCTGTGCACCTGCCCTATGCTTACGGATTTTCTATTATATTGCTCACTGTTCTTGTTAAGGTTGCCACACTCCCTTTGACAAAGCAACAGGTGAAAATAAAGATGTCTACTCTAGTAAACCTGCTCCTGCCACTCAGCCTATGTTTGGTTCCCATTTTTTGCAAAACTCATTTTTCAACCACATGTTCTTCCATAAAATAATTTTACACGTAAACCCAAATTTTATTATATTTTTTAACCACACATTCTCCAACATAACACTATTACAAAACGTATTTTGACCCAAAAATGGGGCTCAAACAAGGGCTCACTTACCTCTGGTCAATTTTGTTATTTTTTAAATTGAGAGTGAAAAACTTATTTTCTATGTATGATATAATCCCATTTTATATTTCTATATGGCTGCTCTTCCATTTTCTGGTTTTTGAATGTCAATAGTTGTTTTGAGTTAATTTTATTACTGTAAAATAATGTACATTTTCTTTTACGATAAGGTGGAATCAACACTGGAAATGCAAAACCTGCAACCAAAGATCAAAGCAATCCAACAAAGATATGCAGGAAATCAAGTGAGCATTTCTGCAGCTATTATTTTATGACATCTCAATTTTCTTTTTTATGAGATGTGATTTTTGAGACTCCTTAAGATAAAACAAACATACAGTAGAGATAAACGACAAATTTGACGTCATCCAGCTGTCACTATAGTGGTAGTAAGAATAGAAAGACAAGTGATTGAGCTCTAAAAAACAGTTAGCAGCCAAATATAAGTTTCGTAGCACGAGGAGATATGGACAAGTTTAGTTCCAAAATTCCTACTTAATTGCAATAAGTGTGGTGATCTAAAGCTTTGAATCATTCTTATTTTTTTCCAGGAAAGAATACAACTTGAGACATCCCGTTTATATAAACAGGCAGGGGTTAATCCTCTGGCAGGTATGCTTTTGATTAACAATTTGCATGTCCTTTTCTTTGAGTTATCTCTATCTATGATTTCTTACATCAGGTTTTTCTTCTTGTTTTCTAATATAACCTGATCTAAAGCATCCTAGAAGCAGAAGAGCTTATTTTCTTCATGATTTGCATTTCTTTGAGTTTGTCCGGTTTTTCGGGAGTTAATGTTCATTCCATATAGATCTCACTTTGTCCTCTAATAAAATGAGTAAACCAACTCTATTCTCTTTCTTTGACAACCAAAAAGAAAATGGAAAACTCTCAATGAGAAATAACCATCGAGACTTGGACCAACTTTCAGAGAAGGAACTAGAGACTTCAATTTAAAATTTGATTATGCAAAAAACAAGGAATTTAAAGCTTGATCATGCAAATGACAATGACAATGTCATTGCCAAGGGAAAGACTTTTATCATAGGATAGAATGAGCGGCAAAAACGTTTCATGTAGTTGACCCCAAAGTTTATTTGGGAACAAGAATTAGTTTGTTGTTGTTTTAACTTTTTCTTTGTTTCTTCCCTTTTTTGGGGGGTGGGGTGGGGTGGGGTACGGGTTGCCGATTGTACTATTTCTGCCCACAGTGTCATTTCCTCGTTAAAATGTCCGGTCAAAACAACTAACTTGGCAGTTGGCACCTCTAAAATATCAATCTAGTTTATGCATTTATCTCTTCCTCATTTTACTGATTTCTTTTTATGGAATAACAGGATGTTTTCCAACTTTGGCTACAATACCCGTCTGGATAGGTTTATATCAGGCTCTCTCAAATGTTGCAAATGAGGTACATAGCAAGTTGCTTATTGGTATTTGAGTATTCAGTATCATCTGATTTAAAACTGGTTTTTCACAACATTCTTATGCAGGGGTTGCTGACTGAAGGTTTCTTTTGGATTCCCTCTTTGGGAGGCCCTACAACCATTGCTGCTCGGCAAAGTGGATCTGGAATTTCCTGGCTATTCCCATTTGTGGTAATGGAAACTTGATGGTCTCCAGAGTTATCGACTAACAAGTGGCTTTCTTTCTTCTTTTACTACCTTTGTTTCTCACACAATCCATTTCTCTTCTTTCGTGTCCCTGAAATCCTCTACACCAGGAAGATACAGATACGGAGCTATGATATGCGCTTGGCTCCATGAAAAATAGAAGTAACATGAATCTTGTGCTGTAAATCTTGCAGGATGGACATCCACCACTTGGTTGGCAAGACACTGCAGCATACCTCGTTTTACCTGTTCTCCTTGTGGTATCTCAGTATGTCTCGATGGAAATCATGAAGCCTCCCCAAGTAAGATCTAACACAAGTTTGACCTTTGCTTTTCTACACTTTTCCTTCTTGCGTGTTACCCTGATATCTAAGTCTTGTTCTGGTAGACAGACGATCCATCTCAGAAGAACTCACTTCTCGTATTGAAGTTTCTTCCCCTCATGATTGGTTACTTTTCTTTGTCTGTCCCGTCTGGATTATCAATATATTGGTAAGTTGGAGCACTACTTATTTATATGAGTTTATTATTTCTTAATTTTTGTGTTGCAGTTCCATATCTGGTAATCATGATCAGATCTGCTCCGGACATGCATGCAAATAAAACTCAGTTTTATTAACCTTAAATCTGAACTCAATAAACGCACACCTAATTCTAAACTTACCCTTGATTTAGACCAAGTTAGATGATAATTAAATAAAACCTCGTTTTAGTAACCTTAAATATTTTCACACTTATCTATGATTTTTTTTTTTTTTTGCAATAATGTTTTATTGGCATGGATGAGTCTCCACATTTTGATTATATGATTAGTTTTTTCCTTTACTTGTTTGTGGACACCTTGTCCTGTCTATAACTTTTTCTTGTTAGTGAATTGTCATTTCCATCCAAGAAAGGACACATGCATGCCAAGATGTGATTTATTCATACCATGTATCACATGACGTATGAGTAATGCAATATACCATTAGTTATGAACAGTTAAATGGTTATATATATAGAATTTCAATCTTACAATGTCACATTGGGAAAAGAATAAAGAATATTAAATAGGCACAGTTTTGAAATGCAGAACTTTGAAACCCTTGATATCTTCCTCAAGGAAATTAAATTTATATATGCAGGGATAGAGACAAACTTCTTGTCCATACATATTTCTAAGCGTTGAGTACAACGGCATATTATCATCCATTCAGTATTTACTTTAGAATGATATTTTATTAGGTTTAACGATATCCGCTAATATTATTGGTTTTCAGGTTCACAAATAACGTGCTCAGCACAGCACAGCAAATATGGTTACGCAAAATGGGAGGTGCAAAGCCTGTTGTGAGTGAGAATGCTAGCGGAATCATCAGTGCTGGACGTGCAAAACGATCAGGTGCTCAGCCAGAACGAACGGGTGATAGGTTTGTTCCTCATTTTAAGTCTCTTTATCATTTCTATTTTGTTATTTTAGTAAGTTTTTATTGAATGGAATTACTTCTAATACAGGCTGTTGAAAGAAGATGAGAACAAGACAAAGAGTAGGGATCTTCCTGCAGATGAGGGTCAGACTTCACTTGCGTCTGCCTCTGAAGACGAGTCAAATGAAGAAACTAAGTCCAAGGTAAATGTTTCATGTCAAAAGTTTGATGGTAAATTGGATAACATTTTAAAATTAAACACTTATTTTTGGAGAAAAAATAAGCCTTTGTTAGACTTGATTTGATTTTTTTTCATGCATATTAGTTAACTTAAGGATTTTTTTTTTTTTTTTTGAGTTATTCTCCTCTATTAGACCTTTGAATAATAAGTAGGTGAATGGTTTCATCATGAAGTTGACCCATCACAACAGAATACTCATCTATTTGCAGCATTCTTTTGGTTGAGCTATATAACCCACTTACACCTCATTTGTTGCGCCTGACCACCAAAACTTTTCTACTACACTGTGCCATGCATGGGTAAAACACGCATGTCATGGGATTTATTACCAAGCCCAAACATTAACTAAGTGAACAACTAGTAATTGGGAAATTTCTTCACTTCAATTCCTTGATAGAATAACACCTATCCAAATCCAACTCCGATACAAAGTTAAAATATGCACATCTAAACCAATGCAATGAGTGGAGAACGCTTAGGCTCATATACTAGTTTGGTATGCTATTGTTCAATCACCTCATCTAAAAGCTTAAGTTGTTAGAGAAGGGACACGTTTATTTATTTAAATATAGTCTTCAACAAGCTCCTTACCTGCAGGCTGCAGTCATTTTTCATCGAAGGCTTTGATACATGCACCGAGTTTCTTTGTTTGGCTCTAATACCATGTTGAACAACCACCTCATCTTAAGTAGACAGGGAAAGGGCACATTTATTTAATTAAATTTAGTCTTCAAAAGTTACATTTTATTGATTTGGGACCACTTGAATAGAATTGACCGTTGATATCCAATTTTGTCTTAGTTGAGTCTAGTTTAGATTCATGTTCTCTTTCGATATCTGATTCCGCATCATGCAGACGTGAGACTGTAAATGTTTGGGATTTTATTGCATGAATAATAAAAATGATTATTTTTCCATTTTGGATGTTACTTATGCTTGTATTCAGAATCTGATTAACGTTCCCTGCAGGATGAGGAAGTTCAGGAAAAGGCATATGCTTCTAGCAGCACTAAGTCAGTTCCTTCTGGTCCGAGGAAAAGTAAGCGATCAAAGCGGAAGCGCACGGTATGAAATTGTACATTGGTTTTGTAGTTACTAGTGAACCTTGTATATTTTTTGAAATCGTGATTTAGTGAATATATAGCTGCCATTTGTACGTTGGTCATCAGTTTACGGGCGTGCTTTCTTTTTGAAACAGTCATCTCTCAAGTGTACCTCATTTACAAAAATTACATAGTTTACAAATTCGTTATAGTAGCATGGCAAGTGAAACGTTTCTTTCAATTATCATACTTGAATATGAAGTGTACCTAAGGGTTTCTCAATTCGAGGACAACTCCTCTCTTGGAAAGCGGACCATATACCTATCTAAGTATCTCGACCAGTCCTATCTCTTGCTTGTAAGAATGAGTTAGTGTATTTCTATAAGCAAAAACCTTGTGTACCAAAAATATGAGAATTTGAATGTGGGCAATGCATCATGGAATGAAATTTGTATTATCAGTCTTGAATACATACATAAATGTCTGTAAAAAGGTGGTTGGGAGTTCCACTACCAATATTCTTGCCGAGGCGATGAGACAAGTTGACTTCTTCTCTTTCATGATAGACTTGAGTTGTATTCTTCTCGGCATCATTGCTTTCAATTTTCATGATGAAACTGTGAGTCCTTTTTCCATTTTGAGGACACACAGGCACCAGTCACGTATTGACTTATTTTATAAGATGGATTGATTGAGCAATATGTAGATGGAGTACTATGTACCAAATGGCACTTGATGTCTTAAAGCAGAGCTGAATTGCGAGAACAGAAAACAAACAAGTTTGGCGGAATTCTTCTCAGTTGTCACTATGATGCCAACTTTAATATTCAAAATATGGACCATGCTACTTGTACACTTGGGTGTCAACCCCGGTGTACAAATAGCATTATCCTTCAAAATATAGAGCAATTCGTGTGACTATTAACAAATTTATAGATTTTAAAAACATTTAAATAACAAAGAGAAGATAACTACTCACTCCAAGTAAGTTGAATTCTTGGTTATTAGATAATCAAGCTTCTCATGTATTATATCCAATTTAATAAAAAGAAAATTATATAGTTATTGCATAACAATCATGCTATATTTACATTTTTTTTCTTTCTAAAAAAACACCTTTTGATCTCTCGCGCAATATCAAACAAGATGTAATATGTTGAATGTATGCTTAGTATGATTCATTGGCTAACAATCATGCTACATGTACATATTTTTTTACATCATTTTTTATATTGTGTTATTGGACAATTTTAAAAGAAAAATAGACTTTGTCGCTCAACGCTCTTTGAACGGGTTAAATTCACCAATAACCAACCAATTTTATACTTAGTGTCACCATGACTCCCTAATTTGATTTTTGTTTCACTACGACCATCCAATTTTATATTTAGTCGCACCATATACATTCATTTTAATTTTATTTCATCATGGCTATCAAATTTCACATAACGTTCCACCATGACCACTTAAGTTCATATGACATATCATCATAACCATTCGATTTCTTTTCACCATTTTCACTAATTTTAAAAGGGGTAAAATTGTAACTTTATATTATGTATATATAAAATGAAAGTTTTTCTTTAAATTTTAAAAACGTTTATTGTAAAATAACTTTTTATTTTATTTCAAAATTATTTTTTAAATAATTTTTTTAAAGAGCTTTTTTTAAATGACTTTTTATT
>CAIGRB010127159.1:0-23091 GCA_903798255.1 Fraxinus quadrangulata | reverse complement strand
TTTTATTTTATTTTTTTAAGTAACTTTTTTAAAAATAACTTTTTAAAAAAAATCTATTTTATATATGTAATGCGGAGTTATCGTTTTACCTTTTTAAAATTAAAGAAAATGGTGAAAAAAGTTGGGTGATCATAGTGAACTAAAATCAAATTAAGTGACCTGATGATATTAACACAATGTTTGATACTCATTCTTCTAAAAATGTATTTTTCTCTTATTTTCAACCACACATTCTTTAATAAAATAATATTACACACAAATTCAAGTTTTTCTCTTATTTTTTAATTATATATTTTTCATCATATCATTATTTAAAATGTTTTTTTGAGATAATGATGTGCGTCAAATAGAGTGTAAGGCCCGTTTGATAGTCATGATTTTCCATGGAAAATGAATATTTCATTTTCCAACTTTTGCACCTGTTTGATAGCAAAATTTTCTCCGGAAATTTTTTTCCACATTTCCATATTTTCTAGCTTTTGGAGGAAAACTTTTTTCTTGTTGTTTTGGTTGGAATTGATTTTCCAGAGGCTTTTTTTTTTTGCAATTGGAAAAAATTCTATCAACAATGGTAATTTTTTTTTTTCCTTTAATGGATAATTTCCATGCAAAATAAAGCCAAATGAATGGTATTCGGTATGGTAATTTTTTTATTTTATTTTTTTTGTTGGCAATTGGAACAAATTATAGACTCAATGGTAGAAAAAAATTATCACTTTCATGGGCAATTTTCATAAAAATGAAGCCAAACGGAACCAAATTTTCAACATTTTCAAAGTGAAAAAGTATATCAATCAAATACAATTAATTACAATTCCTAGTAAAACAATTTCTAAGGAATTCAATTCCATGTAAAATATTTTCTTTCCACTTATTTGTCATATTTGCAATCAAACGGACTCTAATGTTGCGTTTGATATCCCCTATTTTCCTTGGATCCATTTTCCAAGAAATGTCATGTTTGATGGGCTTATTTTCTTGGGCACTTGTTTTCCACCTTCCACCCCACACGTGCATGTAAATGGTGGGAAAGTCTTTTTCAGGCTGCCGTCCAAATTTTTATTGTTATTTTTTGCAACGGAAACAAATTTCATAATCAATTGTAATTTTTTTTTTTACTTTAATGGACAATTTTGATACAAACGAAGGCCAAACAAATACTAAACTTTGATAAAAAATGATTTTTTAGGAAAAAAAATTGGTTTTTTTAATTACTTTTTGGCAACGGAAACAAATTTTATAACCAATTATGAAAAAAATTATCACTTTAATGGACAATTTTCATATAAAATAAAGCCAAACGAACACAAATTTTAAAAAATTTTCAGGTGGAAAATTATACCAATCAAACACACTTAATTTTAAATTCTCTGCAAAATAATTTCTAGACAATTATTTTTCTTGAAATTTATTTTATTTTTATTTGTTTTTCACCATTGCAATCAAATGGATACTTGTTATAAAATTGGAAGTTCATACTGAAATAAAATCCAATTGAACGGTTATGGTGACATGGATTTAACCCCTCTTTGAACTCTCACGCGGAGAAGTAACCGCGTGAACTATGAAGTGACGTTACACATTTCAAACTTTTGGATTATATATAATCTTCAAAAAAATAAAAAATTATATAGAGCGGAGCCAGGAGATTTCTGCTTAACTACTCTACGTTAGCCTTCGTTAAACAAAAAGAATTATCGTAAGAATCTCACAATCAAATTCATTTGGGTAAACCTCTGTTTTTCCTTTTTTTTTAAAAAAATTGTTTTTATTGAACTGCGATAATATAAATTTATTTTTTCAGGATTCTTGTTTTTCCTTCTTTCTCGTACATCGATTTGCCTGTTTCTGGCTTCTAGTGAATCGCTTTAGTTTTAAAAATCAATCATACATATGAAATTATGAATTCCTTGATTTGGGTATGCGTGCAATTTATGTTTAATTATTCGTGTCTTGTTCCCACACGTGCACCATTTCTTTGAAATTGAGGAAAAGACTTTCCCACCATTTTGGTGCCAGGCTGCCGTCCAAATTTTTATTGTTATTTTTTGCAACGGAAACAAATTTCATAATCAATTGTAATTTTTTTTTTACTTTAATAGACAATTTTGATACAAACGAAGGCCAAACAAATACTAAACTTTGATAAAAAATGATTTTTTAGGGGAAAAAATTGGTTTTTTTAATTACTTTTTGGCAATTGAAACAAATTTTATAATCAATTATGAAAAAAAATTATCACTTTAATGGACAATTTTCATATACAATAAAGCCAAACGAACACAAATTTTAAAAAATTTTCAGGTGGAAAATTATACCAATCAAACACACTTAATTTTCAATTCTCTGCAAAATAATTTCTAGATAATTACTTTTCCTGAAATTTATTTTATTTTTATTTATTTTTCACCATTGCAATCAAATGGATACTTGTTATAAAATTGGAAGTTCATACTGAAATAAAATCCAATTGAACGGTTATGGTGACATGGATTTAACCCTCTTTGAACTCTCACGCGGAGAAGTAACCGCGTGAACAATGAAGTGACGTTACACATTTCAAACTTTTGGATTATATATAATCTTCAAAAAAATAAAAATTTATATAGAGCGGAGCCAGGAGATTTCTGCTTAACTACTCTACGTTAGCCTTCGTTAAACAAAAAGAATTATCGTAAGAATCTCACAATCAAATTCATTTGGGTAAACCTCTGTTTTTCCTTTTTCCTTTTTTTCAAAAAATTTTGTTTTTATTGAACTGCGATAATATAAATTTATTTTTTCAGGATTCTTGTTTTTCCTTCTTTCTCGTACATCGATTTGCCTGTTTCTGGCTTCTAGTGAATCACTTTAGTTTTAAAAATCAATCATACATATGAAATTATGAATTCCTTGATTTGGGTATGCGTGCAATATATGTTTAATTATTCGTGTCTTGTTGCTTTTGTTCTATGAAGATGGTGATAGAATCATACTCCCATTGAAAAAAATATTAAGAATTATACAATCAGAATTGTCAAAATTCTTTCTTTATTATGTGTGTGCCCGTGGATTGGGAGATGATTGTCGGCAGCTATAATGATGAATATTATAGTATTCATGTTTTATGAGGCAGTAATAATTGGATGCTTTAGGTGGCTTTTGTTTTTGATTTATTTGTCTTGTTTTATGTGCCCGGTTGATCAGAATCTTTAATGTTGGATAAAGGTTTTTTTTTTTTTTTGTTCCTACTATGCAACTTTTTCGAAAAATAGCTCTCATACATTTGTGATATGTATCTGTGACCATGAGAGAGTAAGCTGAACATAAATCACTGTTTCATCTTCTTGGAGATGATGCATATTGGATAGGACTCATCAAGTTGTAGATATGTGTTGTGTTAGACATTGTGCAACCTAAGGGTACTGTCCACTTACTCCTCGCTCGAAAAATTTTCAAGGGTATATTGAATATTTCATACACGTGGTAGGTTGCCCTAAAATTTCTATTGTATAAAAAATTTTAGTGCTGATTTTCAATGTGTGAGTGGCATTTTCTCCGAAATGGATGTAGCTCTCACATTGAGAGTGAACCTTTAAAAATATGCCGGTTTGCTTTGTTTGTTTTTTATTTTCAATCATTGCTTTCATTCCTTTCTGGACTCTGATTTATTGTAAAAAGTTGTTGATGTGTGAATATATCTGTTTCTCAGGAATTGAACACAAATGTACCAATATGAGTGAAACCAACGTTACATTCTTCGTAAAACTAATACTAAAGACATAGATACATCATTTCTATTAGAAAAATGATGCAGTTGGTTATTTTATCTCCTTTATTAACTTCTACATATAAGCAAACATACGCATGATCAGTGAAGACTAGAGATGATAGTCTTATTTTGGTGTGTAGTCATATTGACTAGTAGTTGTTTGTCCTTTGCTTACAGTTCGAGCAATTTTGATATAATTTAAAGAAAAATGGGAGATGGAAATCACAAGAATGATACTGAAGATAAAGGGCTGTTTTCTAATCTTGCTGCATATGCCGCTGGAGCTGGACACTACCCTCCACCCCACGGAGCGTACCCTCCTCCAGCATACCCCCCACAAGGATATCCCCCTCATGGTTACCCCTCACAAGGTTATCCGCCAGGACCGCCACACAGTTACTACCCACCAGCAGGCTACCCTCCTCCTGCAGGATATCCACCACCAGCATATCCACCACAAGGTGGATACCCTCCATCAGGGTATCCTGGTCCATCCCATTCAGGTATAAACCTTTGTTATCTCTAAAATTGTTGCCATTTATTGTTCTTTCCTGCTATGCTCATAAAAAAATAACCTGCTGGATTTATCTCCATTTTCTTCTTCCTCTCTATCAACTTGTTGCTTAAGAATCATCTCCTGTGGAGTCTAGCATTATGGATTCAGTTGACAATATATAATTCTGTTAATTTTCATGAAGTTAGATTTCAATGCTTGATTGTGGTAGTCTTTCTCAATTCAGATTATGAGATGACTGATCCAAGTTATATTTCTATCAATTTGATCTATATTTTGTCAACTATCAGATAGTAGAATTTTGTGTTACACAATACATAATTTATTATAATTTCCCTCTTCCTGAAGATTTTCATATGCTGTTCCTAAAGTACTAAAGGCCATCCATCATTTTCTTTCCCCTTTAAGGAATCTATTTTATCCCTTTCAAGATTCTCCATGCTTTTTGATTTATCATGTCTTTGATAAGCATCTGCTATTGCGGGCAGGGGTAGTCTAGGACATTTGGAAAATAAGTGCGTAACTGCCAGGTATAAAAAAGGGAGCAAAGGGCATTATGTAAGGAGGGGAAATTAGGGTATCAACGGGGAGAGAGTGAGCCTCTCGAATGCTCAAAATATATTGTAATTCCTTTCAATTTTGACGCAGAACGGAAGTTCTAGGGTTTACTAGCGTAATCTCTGGTAAGAAAAAATAATATAGTTCTCACATAATTATCTCAAAAAGGGAATTGTCTTATTCAAGAAAATAGGGAGTCTTTAAATAGTCTCCGAAAGCCCTAATTTAAGCAAAAGACCAAAATAGACATGCACTTAATTAAAACAATTAAAATGCAAAAACTTAAAAGGCCCCGTAGGCTGCCTTAAACTGCGAATTTGAAGCTGAAAACGACGTCAACCGGGAAACCCTAGTTAGAACGTTGTAGAGCGCTGTGAGACGTTTCCGAAAATATATTATATTAGTCATTCTGACACTGGTGCAAAAAGTTATAATCGTTTCTTCGAGACAGCTCGTTTTGTCAATTTTCGATCTAACTCTTCTTCGAACTCTAACGCCAATTGTCCTACATCAAATTTCTATCTGTTTTTCATTCAATATATACACAAGTACATTACACATCAGGTACTATCAATCTTCTGCTGGTTTATTTGTTAATATTGAATAGTTCTTGGTGTACACAATTCTTGCAGGTCATGGATCTGGTATGGGGGCAATTCTGGCTGGGGGTGCTGCAGCCGCCGCCGCTGCTTATGGGGCGCACCATCTGGCACACGGTGGATATCACCATCATGGTGGATTTTTTGGCCATCATGGAAAGTTCAAGCATGGGAAGTTTGGAAAGCGTTGGAAGCATCATGGCATGTTTGGGAAGCACGGGGGAAAGTTTATGAAGTTCAAGAAATGGAAATGACATTCTCTTAAGTACTAGTAGCTACTACTGTTATTAGGTTTATTTAGTATTGGGTAGAACTTTTATTTCTTTATCATTGAATTATCATGTGGGTTTTCTGATTGAAGTTGCATTTGTTGTTGCTGAACATCATCACTTGGCTACTTGGTCTGTCTAGTTATTGTATATCTGAGCAATGCAATTTCATGTTGTTTATTTTAAGCTTCTCTGTCTCATTTGGCTTCTGAATTTCCTTTAATGAGCAATAAGAAAAGGTCTAACTAGAGTTTCTATTTGTTGCGAAAAGTGGATATAATACCGGATTAATTCAATACCACTTTGTTGGTTACAATATGAAGTAATTGATAAGTACACAAGAACGTAATTTTGCATAGAGTGGAGATTTTATTAAAGAAATAATACAAATGTTATGTATTTATAATGTTTTTAACATTTTACTAAATCATAATGAAAAGTCAACTATATATAGGGAACAAATAGGAGATGTCCAAACTCTCGTAGTAGAGTTGTAGTTGGAGTAGAATGCAAAAAATGGAGTTTGAAATGGAATAGAGGAGAAAAAATATCACAGGAGGTGAAGCAAACAAGTGGCGTAGTGGCGCCACTGGTGCTAAGCGAAAATCGTCTTGTCGCACACTTTCGGGTCATTTACTCCAACATCTTGATTTTTTTCATCCCAAGGTCTACTTCAAGTCTAATACAAATTCCTACTTCCAATGAGCTTCTAAGTAGAACTTCAATTAGAATTCGTTGAGTAAACTTGAATAGGATTTCACAATAGCATTTCAAATAAAATTCTTCTTAATGTGTACTTTACTTAGAACTCTCAATTATCTTCAACAAATAATTCAGAGCACACCCAAATTCTAATAATCTCCACCTTAACACGAATTCCACTGCATTGAACAAAACTTTTTTTAAAAAAAATCTCCACCTAGAGACAAATTTCATTGTAAGGAATAAATTTGAACTTTTCAATGAAAAACACAAACGAACTTCTCCATCAAGAAATTTCAACTAAAAATATTTTCCACATTTGCTATCCCAACTAAGGGTAAAAATGATCTAATGACCATCAAACAAGGTCAAATCAAATTCTATAACGGAATCACAACTGAATGCATCAAAAAAAGGATCTTGACTATAATCAACACCCTTAACCACATTCAAACCATATTTGCAGAATTGTACATGTGGAATCTTTATGGCTAAAAATATGTCTATTTATAACAATTGAATACGATGACATCATCGATAATGGTGCCAAGACGGATCTACCCATATTTTCAAAATTCAACTGAGATGTATTCTTAAAATAAGACCTCAAATTAGACTCCAATGGTATATAAGCCAACTCTAACTCCACCAGAGTTCTTAAAATGTGTTGATTACTCGAAGATTCTGTATGGTGCTACAAGATATATAAATGAGATTTTCTATATCTCATCAGCACAACACGGGCTCCATTGATAATCTTCAAAACTCCACCTTCAACAATATACATGTACCCTTTTGAATCAAGAGTACTTAGGGAGAGAAGATTTTTCTTCAGATCTGGAACGTGCCTCATCGCATCAAGTGTTCGAACCGTCTCATTGAACATCTTTATTCTGACTCGATCAATACCGCTCTCCGACAAGGTTTGTTATTACCGGTCATAACGACTTTTGAAAGTTCTTTTGAAAACAAATCCCGATTGGGTGACATATGAAAAATGCACGCTGTATCAAAAGTTCAAACCTCATTAAGTTTGGAGTTGTAGTCAAACACGAGTAGAAGATCTCCATCATTGTTAGGATTTTCTACAATATTTGATTCTCCTGAACTTTAATTTATTTTGCAACGTATAACAATTTTTATCAAGTGCCATTTTTTCTTGCATTAATTACAAAATTTGAAGTTAGATTTTGACTTTCTCCTCGAACGATCACCATGAATAATGAGACCATCTCCATAATTCCCAGATGTTTCATCTTCTCCATTGAATATAGAGTATAGTAGATTTCTTCAATAGTGAGAGTATGACGACTATATAGTATCATGTATTTAAAAGATATGTATGAGGCGGGGAAATGATTATAATAAAATCAATCACAAATCTTCATCATCATATTTAACCTCCAATGTCACAAAATCAACAATGATTTCTTTAAAAGTAGCTAGGTGATCTCAAGAGATGTTCATTCTATTGTATGATGAGAAGATAAGCAATGCTTTAGATGCAATTTGCTAGTAAAACTCGTCGTTATGCATAATTACTTCAATTCCATCCATAATACAGTTGTTGACTTCTCTTTCAAAACATCTCGACGAATATTATTTGAAAAATGAAGATATATTTGAAATAGGGCATTTCCTCCTCCATAGTCCAAATTGTTGGCGTCTTATCAAATCCCAACAACACGTCGTCCAAATTCATCTAAGTGAGTACTGCTCCCATCTTTACTCGCCATAAAGAGAATATTGTATTGCGATCTAATAGCGGAATATCATACTTCATTGAAAAACCTCGATCTTCTCAATAATTTTAACACCAAATGTTCTAATACCAGTTTGTTGCAAAAAGCGGATATAATACCGGATTAATTCAATACCACTTTATTGGAGAAAAGAAGAGATTAAGCCAATATGAAGTAATTGATCTCCATATATGTCACAAAATAGAATTCAGTTTTTTAATTATTATTTTTTTCATATCTTTCTCAACTCTGAGTATTGTTTTGTTTAGAAACACTGCTTGCTAGGCATAGAACGTATGAAACAGAAAAATTTAAATCACTAGGCATTGTGCATACAAATTGAGTAAGAACAAATATTGTAGGCCAGTCGACATCCGTATTCTGAAAGTTTCGAGTCGTTGGACTCCATGCAATCGACTCGATTTTGATCGATTATGTCCTATCTTATCGTGTCCAACCCGACCAATACCACAATATAATGTTGAAAACTAATCTCTCTCTCTCTCTCTCTCTCTCTCTTATTGAATATTGAGTTACCTTTTTCAATTTTGTTTTGTGTTAAGATTAATGCTTTTGCCAGGCCATGTGAGCATCCAGTGAAGATGTGACCTTTGCTACGCATTTTTCTCTCTTTTTTTAAGCTATTTCTTTTCTTTAGATTCTGAGTTTAATTACAAGCTAAGGTTTTTCATTTTTTGTTTTTCCCCTCTCTCTCCATTCTAATTTCCATCCAAGATTCTCACAGACCATAGCTTGTATCTTATGCAGTATAGCTTATGAGAGACTTTCAAGAAGATGGAATTATTTATTTTATTTTGAGGAGATGAATTTCGAGGTCCTCTTGGGTCTTAGCTTTTCAAGCCAAACTACGATAAATCAAAGGGATTCAAGAAAATTTGTTTTCTTCTAGCAAAACTGCATATAGTTTTGAAGTTTATTTGGGTCTTTAGCATACTGTATTTTGAAGGGCTACACAAATGTTAGAATCTAGAACTGGTTTTTAGGGAAAAATGTCATCTTTTAGTGGTTTAGGAATTGGGTTGAGTCTTGTTTTTGGTTTTATTCTAATGGGGCTTGTGGCAGAGCTATATTATTTGCTATGGTGGAAGAAGAGAATAACAACTAGCAGTGGAGAAATTGAAAGTTTTTCTTGTATGTTTTGCCGGAAGAAGCCTAATTTTGTAAACAGTAGCCAAGAACAAACAAATTCAATGAAAAATCCTGCAGAATCCACAAATGGGCATGAAGAAATTGACATTGAATTGGGATCGAGCAAAGATTTGCTATTGAAAGGGTATGGTGAAGATGGGGTTGAAAGTGAACTAACGAGGCTCCACAATCTTTGTGGGCCCCCAAGATTTCTCTTCACAATCAAAGAAGAAAACAAGGAGGATTTGGAGTCTGTTGATGGGAAATCAAAGGGTAGCAGAAAAGGATCAAGAACAAGAAGTTTGAGTGATCTTTTTATTGGTGTAGATGAAACTGGCACACCTTATTTAACCCCTATTTCTTCACCCTCAGTTAAGGCTTTTGATTCTTGTTATAACCATGGTTTTAATCCCCTTTTTGAATCATTAGCAGAGGCAGAAATTCATAGATTGAGATCTTCACCTCCTCCAAAGTTCAAGTTCTTGAAAGATGCAGAAGACAAGTTATTTAGAAGATTGTTAACGCAAGAAGCTGAGAAAAAAAGGGCCTCAATGAATATGAATGGAGTTTCAGATTCAAGAAATTTGAGCGAAGATGAAAAAAATGGTTCTTTTACGTCATTTATCAATAAGAGCCATAACAAAGAATCACAGGTACTTCCATTGGCTTCTTCTCCAACATTCAGACATCAAAATCCTCTGTGAAGTAGAAGTTTTTCTTTCATCTGTTAATTAGAGAACGTAAATTTATTTTATGCTTATGTTCAATCATCTCTTGGAATGAACCAGTATTGTATTTGTTGTTTTAACTTAATCATGTTGCCAACTTTATTTGTGATACTATAACATTACACGCTTAGCTCCACTCAAATTGTTCGGCATTTTCAAAAAGCTGTCTTCAGAATGTTGCGGTAAATAAAAAATGATGTCGGACCAATATTTTATAAGTTTCTTTTTATATGTTGTCTAGTCCAACAAATGTGCCCTTGTTTGAGCCATTTTTTGAAAAGTCTTTGATTCCATTTTAACCACGTATTCTTCAATAAAATAATATTATATGTAAATTCAAATTTTTTAACCACATATTTCTCGTCAATACAGTGTTGAAAAATGTAACATGCCCGTGATAAGGATGCGGGAATCATTTTTCTTTGTTCTTTTGGGTCTTCGAATAAAGATGGGAAAAAAGGATAAATTAGAAAAACAAAAGGGTAGTGTAAAACGATTGGATTCACGTCTCATTTTCGGCAAATAAAGTGATAAAGTTGGAAAGTTATGAAGAAAATGAAAATTCACGCGATTTTGCCCTAAAGTCACTTCTCCCTGACATGCAAGTTTACATAAAATATGGGGTTAATTTCCCCAGTGGCTACTGAACTTTACATTGAGTCACTTATCACACACAACTTTAATTTGATTAAGACTCATCACTGAATTTTATAAAACGTGTCATTTAAGCCACCAAGTTAGTTTATGTCAACTTGTAAGATTTACTTAAATTCTAAGAATTTGAGTGTTTGACACACAAATACGTATGATTTCATTTAAAAAATGAACGTCAATCTGAACAAGTGGTCTGGATGAAAAAATTTCGAACTCCATTCTCCTCTTGATTCCCGATCTGATTTAACTCCAATAGTGTCGTAGGCTTCACTTAAATGCTAACACTACTAAGAATTTAACTCTTTTGCATGATGAATATAACGGAGCAGTGAAAAATTTCATAGTTGACTTAAATTTGACGTTACAGTATTCGTATTTCATTTGTACTATTACATTAGCTTCTTATCATCCGATTTTACATGGATAATATGTCAAAATCAATTATTCAAATTTAAACCCAATATAAGATAGAGAATGCATATGAGAGAGGGTCCCACTTTAAGTAGTATTAACAGATTACAGATGCAATTTGACATAGGGACCACACACGTCTATTCTGGATTTTGATTTCTTGCATTTGAATTGAAAATTTATGTCCCCAATGATTTTTATCTTTTAGGGTTGTGACAAAAATATTTACTTGTGGCCATGACAGCTTTTCAAGTTCAAGAAGTAAATTCAAATTTAGGTAGTGATTTTAATATGAATTTTTTTTTGACAAATTTGGTTTGACCCTTGACTACACATTGTTACTTTGATGACGAAAAATAAATTGCAAGTGGCAAAGATGTTCAAATTAAAGACTCACAAGTTTTTTCGGTTACCCTAAATCAAATAAGATGTTCATATTAAATTGACAAATGGCTCGGCCAGCCAACTACAAACGCTCTAATTGCGTGCATGTTTGGCAAAGTGGCAAAGTCTCAAGAAAGGTGTGACTAAAAAGTTGAAGATTCTAAAGAATGTATAATCAGTCACATATGGCCCAAAGTCCTATTACTTGTAAATTAGGCAGAATTTGAGTAGGTTAAAGCATATTTCTATGAAATTCATGACACAACATTCAAAAGGTTAACAATATTCATTTGTTGAAAAACACTATGAAATAAAAAAAAAGTAAGCGACGTGAATATCATACTCAGATTGTGGATGTGAACTGTATCAACAAGATGTATTAAGATATTCAAATGACAACATTAAATACTTTGAAAAGCCAAGTGAATAATCTCTCTCACTCACTTATCAGTGTTCAAGACTGATGAGTTGGGTATCTCCATAACACGTCAGCCCATGTACTCACACCGTCAGTCACCTCCTTAATTACGGATGCCACCTCGTCCACGCTAACACGAATCTGCTGCTTGCTGTCTCTCTCTCGGACTGTAACTGAGGATGTTGAATCAACTGTAATTGCAAATGGAACTCCAAGTTCATCTGTTCGTGCATATCTCTTCCCTATTGATGTACCTGCATCATGTTGTAGATATGAATAGCTGATACCTTCAATAGTCAATCAGAGTAATAATTGTATGGTTTTAAAAAGGAGGCACCATGAGACGCCAATTTGGCGCATGGTGTGAATGAAAGACGAAAGCATCATTCATTGTAAGAAAGGCCACACACTGGAAGAAGAGAAGCAAGGCATTGATTGTGCTGATGGTGGCCAAAGGGGGACTTTAATGTTGTCCAGGCCTTATTCATCTCTCGACTGTACGGACTGAACAGAGTCAAGAGCATTAAAGGATGTAAGACAAGATTGTCGAAGAATTGAGAAACTATGATGTATTAAGAGAGGAAGGAGATATTAGAGAAGCAGCTGTTCTTTTAATTTGATATATCAGAATATTTCCTGTCATTGAAAAGTTGAGCAAACACTAGTCATTTAAATATCAGTATGGTATTAACGAGGTGGATTCCTATAAGGGGTCATATACACCCAGTTGTTACTCCTTTTCTCCTCAAAATAAGTACACGAGTCTGAGTCCCCATTTGGCAAAGATTATAATAAAGTGTAGACTTATTGCGCATCAGACTTGAGGTACCAAGTCATCCCAATAGGATGTCCTGCAAGTTTCCAAGGATTCAAGAATGCTTAACCAAATTCAGGACAGAACGAGAAGAGAGCAGAAAATGGAGGGTGGGTGGGTTAGAACGAGCAAGCTCACTGGTAAACCTAGAAATAAACATGGATTGCGAAGTATAGATACTTAACACTTGCTGTAGATCAGCATGGAGCATACCTGTTATGTCAATCTTATAGGAGATCCCAACAGCAGTCAATGACCTGGCAATATGCCTGGCAACTTCCTCGTATTGTTCATTCTGTACCAGAGGAAATACTGTACATTTGATTGGTGCTATAAGTGGAGGGAAACGGAAGACATTCAATTGTTCATCTCCATCTCTACTAGGTCTGGTATAAAAAGAATGCTCATACAGACAGTATATAATCCTTCCAATACCAAATGACGGTTCAATCACTGACGGTGTAAACACTCTTTGATGTTCCCTTTTCTTCTCTTTGGAGATTGACAACATGTTCTTCATTATAGTCACAACTTTGTCAAGAGTACAGACATGAAACTCCGTCTGTCCCTTCTCTTCCAGAGTCGCTTTCATTTCCATAGCTTCCTTTTCCCCCATGGCCTATTATTTAAAGTAGGAATGAGCAAATTCATAAATCTTGAAAAGCCAACCAATAGTTGTATACGGAGACACATTCCAATTCACAAACTCAAATTTTTGCCCCAATCACTCAATGCATACTTTTGCTAAAAATACATGCAATCAGGAAAACAGTTTACATACAAAATCTAGACTCTCCAACCTCTTCCCCAAGGTCAACAACATATAATACCATCCCTTCCGCATCTTCAAGAACATGGCTTCAATAGACAATAATCAATTTATCTTATTTATCTGAGAACTTAAAACCAGAGTATCGCTACTAGACAAGAGGGGGTGTCGCCTTCCACAATCTCCAACCAAGTAAAAGCAGAGAAAAAGAGGAGAATTTAAACGAAGAACAAGACTGAGACACTTCAGGACTGCTGATTGCATACAAGATAGCCTAATAGACATCTAATATTCAAAGGTGGTTTTACCTCCAATGCTTCCACCACCATCCTTTGGTTACCCTTGAAGGCAAGACCCAGCTCTTTCTTTACTGGAGCTATAACAAGTTTCTGAAAAAGATAAAAATAACATTAGATATTTAGTTTCAACAATTAAGAAAATTATTATAACAATGAGTTGTATGTACATGTGCACACGCGCCCGTGCGCGTGTATGTGAGAGAGAGACGGGCGCGTGTATGTGAGAGAGAGAGAGAGAGAGACCTCCACTTCTTTGGGTTCCAGAAATTTTTCATGTGCCACCAGTGCAACACCACTTTTATCCTGCATGAAAGAAGTAAATATGGTCACACGCTCCACTAAGCATCTACCGCAGAGGAGCATAAATGTCCTATTACCATGTCACCAGTCATCAAGTGAACCATATTAAGTATTTACTACTATCACTTCCTCAAAGATATTCATTTGGGCATTAAAAAATATGGACAGGAGCATATTCTTAGAAAATCAACGAGATTCTCTGTTCCAATATATAGTATAAGAACCACGCTGTAAGCAAATTCAACTGAACTCTTACCGTGTGAGCGCGTAAATCATATGCAGATCTATCGGCAATACCAACACATTCAATCCAACCATATGAGCATTCAATTTCAGCATCCCAACAGTCTGCAGCATAGTGTGCCATCTCATTTGCCAGATGTTGGCGGAATCGTAAGCGATCTTTGTCAATTCCAAGTTGAGTTAAAAATAAATAGACTCTTCCAATAAAATAACCCAGTGTTTCATTATTGACAATCCCCTAAGCAACACAGAGTTGGGAGTTATTGTCAGCAAAGAGAATAAAATTTCAAGAGTATTATAAAGGAAAAAACCTAGACAGGTATAAACTACACCAACCTGAGAAACAGCTTCTCCAATAGGTATTATCCTAGCTTGTTGTCCGGACACCTGGTCCTCTCTTGGGAACATCAAAAATTCCAACAGCGCAACCTCAGAAAATTTAGGATGAGACTTGTCCTCAGGATCCACAAAGTGCTCAATCTCAGCTAGTGTAAATTCGCGGACCCTTAAAAGGCCTTGGCGTGGAGAAATCTGCAAAATTTGTATGTTTTAAACTGATGTCAATCCAAGTAAGATTGAAGTAAACAATTATATGACATAATGTTATTTTCTAATCTCGTGTATGAGCGAGCATGTACTTGCATGTATGTGCCCCGGCAATATAACTTAAAGATGTAATTAGACAGAAACAAACACACCATACAAGTATCATTTGGCAGTTGCTATCAATTTATTGAAATTTAGCAAATTATCATCACACAAAACAAACTAGGCACTTATAAAACTTGTTTGAAATGAATTTTCATACGGCCAATTTTTTTTATTCATGTTAAAGATATATGGGAATGTTGGTCTCCACCTACTCTGGTTTTGATCCATGAGTGGTCAATAGCTTGTACTTCTTTTCATGTGCTTTGAGGGCCAGTGATCATCTTGTTGACTTTGAGAAGAATTTAATTAGTTACCTACCTGAATTCCTTGTTGCACAGCTTAAGTGATAACCATACTTTAAGTTTCTTGAGGAATACATAAACTGGGAAAGTAGAAAATAAATCAGAAAAACAGAGTGACAATTCTTAATACACATTATCAAATATTTGTTTACTAGTATATCACTCAGTTAGTCAGAAGAAACATTTGTAGAAAATATGAAAAGGACATAGAGAAAAGTAGAAAAATTTAATGTAACTAAAAAATAAGTTAATGACACCGTGTTATATTTGTACACATCAAATTAGAAAATGTACAGTTTGCTGGACTCTCCAAAGCATGTAAGTCTCAATTTCACGAGTGCATACACCAGATGAAATTGGCTTCCGCATTAAAAAACTTAAAGCATCTCTTTGTAGTTCTTGTTATCAACGGGCTAAAAGTTAGAAACTAATGGTCATTTTTTTCCATTTGTGACAACCATTGCAGTCTATGAGCCTCAATCAACAAAGAGCATGTGATTAGTGGGCAGATTAACTTCTACAAATTATTTGACACAACTACAGCATTATGGTATCTCCGTTTCAGATGTATAATATATCCTGTGAATGCTCAATCCCAGACATGCATGCAATAACGCAACCATTATGGAAGTATTTGTGACCTCATTTCTAAAAGCTTGACCAATCTGTGCAGCTGCAAAAGGAAGTTTGTTCCCATTGTAGTAGTACAAGTCCTTGAAGTTCACAAAAATACCTTGAGCAGTCTCAGGTCGCATGTACCTGCAGTCAATTAGACATCAAATTAGTGCAATGAGAACAAAATTTCACACTTCATCAAATAGACACACATTCTCACCCAGGGCTCAAACCAGAAGGTCCAATTGATGTCTGAAACATGAGATTGAAAGGATATGGGTCAGAGAGAGGGTTCTTCGTATCTGGAGCCGTAATGCCATATTCCTTGATCTTTGCACCAAGCTCTTCAGCAGAGAGGTCGTCCAACACAGCAAGCACGTGCCTTAGTTCCGAAGCCTTCTCCACACTAAGATTAGGATCTTTCTCAAGCTTGTCTTTGCAATAATCCTTTAGCAGGTGATCTGCTCTGTAACAGGTTCCAGATTTTTCATCTTTGACCATAAGGTCAGTAAACTTATCAACGTGTCCGGACGCTTTGAGCACGATCTCTGGTGTCACACAAGGGCAATCAACTTCTAACATGTTTTCTTCAAGGACAAAATGCTGCAGCATGAAAAATGACAGTGAACAGCAAAAACGAAGCAGGTATTTAAAAACATGTAGGAGCAGTAATTGAAATGCAGAAAAAAATAAATTAAATGAAGAATTTTTATCACACGAGACCAGTATACAAAAGAGCCAATTAGCTTCAGTTCTTATCGTGTCCAATATAAATTGAGATAAAAGATTGTATTGAGCATCAAATCAAATATTTACTTGGCATACGTTGGGTGAGTCCAAGACTCAATGAACAAGAAATACTTTGAGGAGCACTGAGACTACTGAAACTATCCAATCAATATTTAATTCATATGAGAGTTGAATTCGATATTTAATGATTGCCATATTGACATTTTTTTGTTATTATAGAAATTTTAGTTGTCAAAGGCATGCCAAGCGCAAATTTGGACTCTCTTTTAGTGTAGAAGTGAAGGCCATTCCTGAAGTTTATTATTGTTATCCTCGATAAACATGTGTCATTTGTTGCTAAATTTGTTTGAAATTTCCTAAATTCGTAAATTCTGCACAGTTTTGAGTAAGTCACCCCCAACCCCACGATATCAACTGATTATTTTGCTAAATTTGATATTTATCGACTTTCTAATAAAGACACGGACTATATACCCATTAAAAAAAAAAAATTACGATGCATAAAATTCACACTATCATCATAAAAATACATAAGTATTCCAAGCCTTAATCCTAAGAAAATAAACAAAACTGCGCCTGTGTATTACTGTAAATAAAAAAAACTTTGGGCAATTACTTCAGGAATCCTTAGCTAAACAACAGTTCTGAAAATGAACAGATATCAATGAAATTGAATCATAATTAACAACTTCTTGTCCAGAATAGTCACCTGGCGCCAGAAGGCGAGGACGTTAGACTTAACGGCGCAACCAGGGGGTCCATAATCGTATAGACCAGCAACGCCACGGTAGATCTTGAAAGAGGGTATGTAAAACAAACGGCGTTCGAGGGTATTACCGACGGCCTGTCGGAACGCCTCTTTGTTGCTAGCTTCTTGTGCGGCGGCCATATCTGACTGACACGGAGGGCCAAAATCACGTACAAACCCTCAGCAAAATATCAGCTCACACTAATAAAATAAAACAAAAATAAAATCTTTTATAAAGAATCTTTGCAAATGGTCCTTGGACTTTAAATCGTCAAAAATTGTTCTCAATTTTGTTGATTCTATCATGTTAGTCACTTCATCCATCTCTGGTCATTCTATGCTTGTTACAATTTATTTTGGGGCCGTGCTTGTTCTCCCGACTCAATGATCAGGTGGCGCCCCTATTTTTTCTCCGGGTCATTGAGTCGGGAGAAATGGTTTTTCCCTTTATTTTGACCACATCAATATATACTTTGAAAAAAAAATTATTTTTTATTCATAATGGATCAATAAGTACTAGTCACTTATTTATCATTCATTTTTTATTTATTAATAATATAAACACTTTCCAAACAAGTAATAAATGAATCAAGTATTCATTTTGCATGACACACTTAGAAAGTTTGGTTAGACCGAACTTCTAGTCCATTGCATGTTTAGTGGGGGTTTTTCCGAACGACGATATAATGCATACCCTTTTTGTTTTTTTTTTTTTTTGGGCTAAGTAAAATTCTATTCACAGTTTCCTTTACAATTTCTAACAATTTTTTTAGTTATTTATTCGCTGATAAAATGTGCATGCCGCAAGCGCATGAATCGTGTATAATTAATAAAGTAGATTAAAGAGTCCAAATTGTCAATCATCCAAGGAATGATTACTTAATTACACAATAGTTTATTTCATTCTAACAATGAAATACACAATTGATTCTGAAAATAATAAAAATAACTTTAAATCCAACAAAAGTAACCAAATAATCAAATTTAAAAATTGAGGAAAGTTTGGATCAAAAAATAATTGGAATTCATGAGCCCAATTAATTTATCAACAAGCTAACAAATTACCATTTAATATGTTGTACCCAATTTTTCTATTTTAATTAATTTCATCTCTCGAGTAAAATTAGACATAATCAATTGGTTTAATCTACTATATCTCTATATCAATTAAATTAATTGAATTAATTATTCATGAAAATAAATCAATAAATCACCTATGGCTATGAATATATTTCTATCTCCTACATGAATTTAGGATATTTACTATTCGGTCTAAAATACATGATATTCTGTAAAAATTTGAACAAATCACTCAACACAATCATTTAATGGCTAAATAAACGAAAGACATTTAATACAATGAAAATAAGTACTTTTATATTAAAAAGTAATTATTCGAATTAGGTTAAGTTAGATCAATTATCCCAACATTAAAAGGTTTAGTTCATTGTAAATAAATAGTAAATGAGAAGAGTTAGAGAAATACATTAAAAGTTCGAGAAAATAATAAATGAAATATAAGAAAAAATGTAGAATTCGTCCCTTGGTTGGGTTATTGAAATGTAAAATAAGGGGATAGTTGTCCCTCTGTAACGTACGTGTCCCTATACGTATAGTTAGTGATGGGCATGGGTTGGGTCGATTTTTACCTCAACCCAACATGATCGATTTGATCAAAATTTAAACTGATCCAACCACTGTAAAGGTTGAAACTCAATCCAACCAATCAAGTATCAGTCGGGTTGGATTGTGTTAGTCGGTTTGAGACGACTAGTCAACAAAAATTAAAGTCATTCAATTTTCTATTACGTAAATGCGAATATACAAGATTAAATAGTAAATAAATAAATAAAATTATCTACTATCTTATTCAATCATCATTAGTCGAGCGTATAAAAAACAAAGTGCATTTAACATAACATGAAAAATTTATACTACATTTTTTGTGGGAAGGTATCTATTATCTTATTCAATCCTTATTAGTCGAGCATATAAAAAATAAAGTGCATTTAACATAATATAGAAAACGTATACTAAAATGCACTAAGATAATTATAGTTACACTATCTACTCATATCATTTAGGTTCCTTTTACTTTTTATGCTTTTTTTTTTTAATTAAGCGGGTTGGGTTGGGTGGGTTTATTCGATTTTCATGAGTTAACCCATAACTCGACCCAATTACACAGTCAACCCATCCAACCCGTGTAAAAATAACAAAAAAAGATCCAAACCGGTTCGATTGATTCGATTTTGACGGGTTCGGTTGGATTTTGCCCACCCCTTCGTATAACATAACTTACACTACGCTTCTCTGCATGAGCCAAGTTCAACTTTGATTTCGTACAATTTAGTTATAAAGTTTGACTTTTCTTTCGACGATACCTTAGAGAAGTTGTATTTGAGGTCCTTCAACTTTTGACACTTCTACACTTTGGTCCCTAAGTTCACATTTTTGTACTCTTAGTCATTTTCCTCTTCGTTTGCACTGTTCTCCTGCAATTGGAGAATTTTACCTACAAAGAAAATATTTACATGATTATGAGTGGGAATCCGCTCATTTAATCAATGTTTAATTCATTTTAGGCTTTTCAATAAGTGTGTCAAAACTCAAAACAAGATTATCATTTTTCTTTTTCTCTCTCTTTCTTTCTATGTGTTATTGTTATTTTATTAATTTTTTTTAAAAGAAAGCAGGAAAGAATATGTATAACTAAGTTAAAAAAAAATTGTAACTTCTAAGTCTCCTTTTATCAAAATTTGTAAATAATTTATAGAAGATCAAATTTTATTTTCAAGTGTACATTTCAATATATCTACTAATGCTATCCACTTAATTATCACTTATTTGCGTCTATTTAAAAACTAATGGCCTACGTGGTGAAACTTTTGATAAAAAAAAAAAAAAAACAGCATATTTTGGTAGATGTTGATGAAATATATTATTGAAAGTTGATTAAAAAAATAAAATATATGATTAAAATTTAAATTTCACGAAATTAATAAAAATTTATGAAACAAGGTGTACACCGTTTATAAATTACTCCCAACTTAGGCTAAACGAGCTTGAAATTTGGGACCCTATGTACTTGTTGCATATGAGAGAATATTCCTCAAGACTCTTTAATGCATTGGTTTCATCAACCAACTGCTAACAATCATGGAACAAGATGTTTTGTTTCTTGGGAAGATCAATGTATCCATTAATTTTTCAGAATCAAGTTCCTGTCTCCGCTACAGGGATAATGCCTGCACTTTTGAATTAACTTAAAATTTTAGATACATTGACATTAACAGTAGATTTTCTGAATTCAAATTCTATTGTAATATACAATTTTTATAAAAATAAATTTGACTGGTATAAAAGGGACGCGATAAATTTTTAGAATTAATCCTCTAGTATCGAGACCAGGAAAAAAGATGCAAGCAAAACACTGTAGCACAGAGTTAGCCCAACTATATGAGCGTGCGTGTGAGCTAGAGAATATGACAATATTGATTTGAAGTAACACATTAATTTTACATCATAGATGAACAACTAAACATGGTGCGTTAAACAATTCATCACATCAATAAAAATTGCCAAGAATCACACGATTCCACTCTCTTTCCTAACGTTCTTGATCTTACCACTAAGCAGATCTTTTAGAAGAGCTGGAGGAAAAAGTGATTCAATTTCACTGGAGAGATCTAATAAAATTGTTTGATCTTTTCTTGATGATCTCTTTGTAGATGGAAGTGATTTGGGCTTTCTTGGAGCTGGTGGGCATTTTAATCGGATCTTATTACGATCCGATAATGATGTCGGGGTTTTACAGTCTTCTTCCTCAATCTTAATTACTTCTCCTGGACGAGACACTTTAATCTTCAAAGAAAGAGCACTTTTCAGTTGGTTTTCTTCTCTTGAAGCACCATTTTTCACAGGGCCAAGTACTTGGAAGAAATTACAGTTTGTAGCATGAAAATCTTGTTCGGAGAGAAACATATTCGATTTGTTGGGCAAACCCATAAATGAAAATGAAGATTCAAGAAAACTAAATACTGAAAGTAAGAGTTTTGAGTAATTTTTTATGAGGAAAACTAACTATAGAAAACAAGAAGAACAAGCCTAAGAAGAGAAATTTTGTGGTGGGTTGATATATAGAGAGTAACATGCTATTGTGTAATAATCAAATAAGCAACTTTTTGATTATTTTAGTTGACTTTTTTTCAGATTTTTTAGCTTTTTCAATGTTTTGGATGAGAGAGAAAGAGAAGGGTTGTGCTATCCATTCTATTCTATACCCTCGGTGAAGGATCCAATGCAAACAACTGTAACCCTTTTTAATTTGTGGGGCATCAACTTCTCTTTTCCCTTTCTGTATGACTCACAAACACACACACAACAGTCAGACATCAAACAAACAAATAAAATCTTATGTTTGTGATCACTTTTGAGATTCTACTAACTTTGTTGGATCTATTCACGTGCTTTTGGCAATAGAGAAGGACCCTTAAGAGTTCAAATTTTAACTCATTGGATTAAATTTAGGTAAATGAATGTTTAAGATCTAAAATGAAAGAAGGTATTTTGCATGAAAATAGATTCTGCATGAGTGGGGTTTTTTTTTTCTCTCTCAAAAAGCTGAATGAAACCAATTATACCAGTTTATCAGCATCCTTTTCTACAAACAGTCACTGATAATATAAATCTGATGTTCTGCCGGACAATATTCAAGAAGAAAAAACAATTAAATTCTCCTTTATTGTTCTGGATAGTTGATCAGATCTAATAAATGAGTAATTCTGAGCAGAGAAAACTGTAAAATTTTGAGGCAATATGATCATAGCATGCAGCATAGGATACTCTTCAACTGGAAAACTTGATGCATGCCTGATATAATAAGCTAACCAGAAAACAAATTACTTAATTATATCAGATTATTTTGTCAATTAGTTCCCCAAACAAAATGGACAAGTTGCCACCCAACCATTATTCAGATCCCCACCACTCCTTAAATATTAATATTAATAATAATAATTATTAAATCATTCTCTCTCTACACAATAATTTATCTTCTCTCTCTCTCTCTCTCTCTCTCTCTCTCATTTCACTTGAACCCCACCATTGTCAATTCTTCACCGGCGGTCCGGCGCCCAATCAGCAACTGCACACCTATGTGCCTCCATCTCGAGCACCTTCATCCCTGATCTTGGTGACGAGGGAGACATTAATAGCAACGCATTTGATGGAAATGGCATTGGAACCAAAGGGAACATTTGACATTGGTCCTGATGCTGAAGGAGGGGGTGGTTTTGGTGGAAAAATTAACATTGGTATTGGCCGTGGATTGGATATAGGTGGAGGCTTTGGTGGTGGTATAGGTAGTGGAATAGGTGGAAGGTTAAGTATTGGAGGTGGTCCAGGAAGTGGATTGCAAGCTGAAGGAGGAGGAAGGGGTGATGCTCATGCAAGTAATGCTGAAAATAGGTTTTCCCTTTGAATTTCTCACAGGTGATTGTGCATATGTCAATTGGTCATGAATCAAATAGAAATTGTTTGAAATATTGAAATTTGGTTAAGTGATAAAATCAAAATTTGGAAAAAGTGAATTTTGTGTCAACTTCAGTCAAATATTCGAACTTGATCGAATGAGAAATTGCGATTCAAAATTGGGAAGAAAATAGAGGAAGTTGTCTGAAAAATTGACTAAGCTTGTTGCTAGATTATCGCTGAGCTGTC